>JAPYZA010005567.1:0-12573 GCA_030522685.1 Eupelmus azureus
AGGGCCTGAAATTTCGGTTTTCTTCATATTTCAACATCTGAAACCGTATCTCAAAGTTTGAGCAAAGTCCGTGATCCGGATCCCTGACACTCTCCTAGTTAGTAGTATGCAGAGGCCACAAAAAGGGATGAAAAATCAAGGGCTTTATAGTTATATTATTCCAAGAAAAATTTACATTAACGTTTTACTATTTTTGTTTTATTTTGTCAAAATTTTCATATTTTTAAACTTTTTGAAAATTTTGAAAATTTTGAAAAACGTAAAAAAGTCGAAAATTTTAAATTTTTTAATAATTTAATTTATAAAGAAGGAAAAGAAGTTTCCCTCTGCTACACCGAAATATTCCGCTGCATAGAAATATTCAACTTTCCATTCGTTTCTGATGCACGAAAAAGGGCCTTAAAGAAGGTGCTGTTTAAATAAGCATTTTAATAAAATATTAAATCAAATACAAGTAATAATTTTATCGTCAAGAAATAGCAAAATCCTTTGTTAAAATTTTAGTAATTCAAAGATTGATATGTTTAACTATAATAAAGGATTGATTATTTACACAGCTACAAAAAGATCTTTGTTGTGATCTAAAAGTAATTGTCCAGGCCATGTTAGATAAAATAAGTGAAGAAGTATTCCTAATTCTAGCATGGTTATTCTTACTAATTCAAATAAATCATCTTCCAATTTGAAGTCGTCTAACACTCGTAAGGTCTAAAATAGTGGAAAATGTATATATCAAAAAAATTTGTTCTGATCCCTACAAATTCTGTATTTAGAACTTCTTTTGCTTACTACAATCGCACCGATGCTCAGAAACACTACAGTCAAGCCAATTGTTATAAGAAAAAGTATAGAATATGAAGTATTTATTAAATCGTTGAACCTATTTATAAGAACAAAATTATTTTTCAATATCATTTTATAAAGCCGGTATAATTGTTTAATTATAAGTGTTTAGTTAAGATAATACAATAATTTTAGTCACACATCTTTAAAAGAAATTATGAAAATTTAGTAATGTATAAACTTTTGAATTTAGATGTTGGTTCTATCTATTTAGGCATATGCGTAAATAATAAATACGCAAGTGCATCTACTGGTAATACAAACCAAGATAATTAATTTCCATCTTCTTTACATCACTTCTTACAACATCTGTTTTGACTGTTTACAAAAAATAGATGATAATATAACTGTGTTATTAATTCTTTAGTGCAAAAATTATATATGATCCTTGCAAAAAACTTGCAAAAATATGAATTTTTAAGAGGTAAGAAAAAGGTGGAAATCATACATCTTGGCTCTTTATCGTATTTACTTCCACTGACTTGAAAATTAAATATTTGATAGAAGTTCTTAATTATAGATTGGAATAATTAGTAAATTATCAACATGATCATTATTCATATTTACTTAACTCAATACTTTTTTTATGTAAAAATATAGCTTCAATTAGCTTATCATAATCACGATACTTTTTTACATTAGAAGCCATAGTAGCTGCATTAATACGATGCCTAGAATTAGTGAGAAATAAAATAAAGTTTTAGAAAAAATTTGTTTTCTTTAAAGCAGATTTATTCTTTGATTATATTTTAAATATATATTTTTATTTACAAAAACGTATTATCCGATCATATATTTACTTTTAAAAAATTGAGATACTATTACGGAAAAAAGGAATTTACTCTCTAATTCGGTGATTTTATTAAACTTAGATATATTTTTATGTTCTTTTATCAATAGTATATTGTGTACCTCAGCTATAAAGTGGAACTAATTCTAAACTAACCTAATATTATGTTTCGGTATTCTAAGTCGCTAGAAATAGATTTTTATGTTGTAAAACAGATTTTTATAAATGTCTGTATACTTGAACGTTACGGCTTAAATTCCGAAAATACTTTACGTTAAAATAAGTTCTGCCTCTTAAAATATTTAAAGGATAAAATTGTACACTCACCTGACAATAGAAAAAACTGCAAGATTTTGATGTGCGACCACTGTATATGATCCGTCAATTCCGCTGACTATAACTAAACTTATTGTAGACAGTATACAAAAATATATGTACAGTTTATAATAATTTTCAAATGGATCAATTATATATTCTGCTTTTACCATTAAAATCTTTTCACGAGATTCATTTAGTGGTTTAATTAAGTCAAAAAGTACCGGTATCAATGGTGCTTGAGAAAATACAAACGCTGTACAAGCCATATACACTAAAAATTCAAAAAGTGAATTTTCTATTACTTTATTTAATTATAATTATTTAAAGTGCATCTTTCTATGCAGAAATTTCTCAAAGTTAAAAGTTCAAATTTCAACAATACACTATTATTGTTTATTACTCTATAGATTCTCTTTCGTACTTGATTGAAAAGTTTTTTTTTGTCCTAACAAGGAGATTCTAGACTCTTTGGTTCAAAAATTTTACTTTCATCGAAAAACAACTTTTTAGCACACCCCGGCTTAAAGTGACATTTTTATTCTCGATCAGCCGAGAATAAAGTACTACTGTATTTCCCTAAGGAAAAAGCTCTCTGCGCATGCGCGACGGCGCATTTCATGTCCTCGCCTAGCTTTTTCGCCGGGATGTACTAAAAAATCGTATATTGCACTCATGAAGTAAAACACGTTTTACTCCCATTATCAGAGTTTCAAAATTGTTTGTAAGCCTTGTAAAGGAAAATTAGGAATCTTTCGAAACATTGGCGCAAGTAAAATTTTATTTAATTAAAATTTGTATTCGCTAGAACTTAGGCTTGTGAAATTTTATATTATATTGCTAATATCTATATAACAATTTATATATAGGAATATAAAATCATAGAATCAAAGAATTCTCGATCAGCATATCAATAAAAATGAATAACTATACCATTTAAGAAATATATTTTTCATACCAAAGTAACCAACTGCTTTTATCTTTCCAAGTGCAGCATAGTTTAAAATAATTTTCTTCTCTTCGGGATCTGTTAAAGTCAACCAATTTTTTGCTACTCTTTGAAACACAGCTTTTAACTGAAAAAATATTTTAAAGTACCTAGTACGTCTTAAAATAATTGATACCATTCTCAATGCTTTTAAGTATACCTTATTTTTGGAAACATATGTAACAAAGGTTTTTATCAGTAATACCGACGTGAAAATGATTCCAAGTATATTCTCGCAACAAATATCTAAATTTACACCACACCATGTTCTGCAGCCGTTTCCCTTAAAAAAATAAGTGATACTATTTCTGCGCTTTTTCGATATTACATTGTCTTATAATGATTATTAAATCGATGAAATCTTTATCTTAGATTCAACTCTTATGACTTATTTTCAGTGTAAAGTATTATATTATATTATGCATACAATTGTCAAATGTTATCTACTTACTAACGGAATCAAGACACTGCTTAATAAAAGGTACATTATAGTGCATCGAATTTTTTTACCCAAACCAGTTTCATATGGCCATAGGCCTATACATTTTTGAAGTTGTTTAGATAATTTAAAGTAGTCGTTGTTATAAACATCTTCTACTAAATTATCGTTTATTTCAATATCATCCATTATTTCACTAAAATTCTATATCATATAATTAAGTATTTCTTTTTGTCACTGAATACAGTTTATTTTATAATTGTAATAATAAATGATCTTTTCTTTAAGGAAATGTGAAAGGGTCGAGTAGACATCTCTACGGAATCTTACATGGGAATTCAAAAATTATGTTGTAAACAGTTATTAGATCAGTTGAGAAATTTTTTTTTCTAAAGATTATATGTATTATAAGAAGCTGGCAAAGTCTTTTCTCATAAAAGTTCTATTGACTTAATTAAAAAATTATAGGCAGAAAAATATTAGTATCAAAATCAGAAATTATCGACATTACCGAATTCTAAAACCAATAATTTTTTTTCACATAGCCTTAAAGTGCATAATAAATGGGAATATAAAAAAAAATATAGTAGTTGCTCATAATTAGTATTAATTAGTCGAATATTTAATTAATATTTATTTAATATTTAAATTTTGATTGATTAATAGAAAAAAATTGTTTTTCAAGTATATTGCTTTTCTGTATATCCATGATAACGAAAGTAAATTTATTTTAATGCACCAAATACGGTAGAGAAATCGCTTTATACTAGTCTTTGACTCATCTCAATAGATCGCGAGTTTGAATGATTTTCAACATTATTTTTTCGTTTATACTCCAAAAATGGATCGATTTTTTGCAATCTGTAACGGCTAATTTTCTTATGATTTTGTTGAATTTTTTTGCATAATTAAAAGGATTTTTAAAAATAATATTGAATATTTTGAACATATTATGATAAAAATAACAATACTGTTTTATTACAACATAATATTATACTTTAATTAATTTACAGTAGATGATAGCGATTTTTTATTTTTACTAAATAAAATGTTTTTTCGTACCTTCTAATAACTTTTTAATTTTTTATTTTCAATTTATAAATGATGTGTTTATTAAATATTCATTAGGTGCTATATTTCTGAATCTTATTACTGATTAAAAGTAATTATTTGCAAAATTGATCTTAGAAAAATTAACAATAACTGCAATTAAAGATAACTTAATTTTTAGTTTTTACTTAAATGCGTACAAATGGTTGACATTTGTTTGAAAGTTCCGTGAAATGTTGTTATCATTTTACCGATAATTTATTTAATAAAATTAAATTTATAATTATATTACTGGAGTTTTACTTACCTTATATTCTAGAAAATGTAAAGTTTTTTCGGAAACTAATTGTACATAATATCTATAAGATTTGATTTACTAACTAATTTCAATATCTTAAGTGTTTAATGTCTTATAACTTTTACAATCGAATTGTTTTATTTTATCAAAAATTGTAGATTTATAAAATTAATTTATTAAGTATACAATTTTCTTCATTAAAACAATAATTAAATTTTACATGTAAAATACTGTTCATGTAATAAATACTCAAAAAAATGTTAATACTTCTTCTGTTTAATATTTTTCTGAATCAAAGAAAATATTGGCTGAAGTAATCTGTAAACTCTCTCAGCTTATTGATAGTTTGCAGTCGCAAATAGTCGATAAAATCCCAAGAATTTAAAAGTATAATTATAAAAGATAACTTAATATCGTGAAATAAAAGTAGTGCAATTAACAGCTACGCTATTACACGTTTCCGCGTACTTGCAGTCAGCGAATACTCCTGACACTCGTGAAAAGAAATTGAACTCTTACCATTACTTGCTGAAGTAGAATCAATAAGAAAGAATGATGCTATTGTATTTATATTAATTTAAAATTTTTAAATAATATTAATAATAAATTTATATATTAAGGACTTTAATTTTTTTTTTAATTTAATGGTCTAATAAAAATGTTAAAAAGTTCACTGTACTATTATATTTTTCAACTATGATATTAAAATAAGCAGTGTAGATCTAATCACTATTTATACTGCTATGTGAACAAATTTTATGATTCCACACTGAGAAAGATTTCTGGTAATAACACATTTTTATAATAATCATGTTGTAGGTATGTTTGAAAATATTTAGGATTGAAATATAAGTATTTTTTGAAAAAGTTGGCTGTATACGTGTGTAAGTGTACCTGTGTGTGTGTATAATTTTGAGTCTTATTCAGTTTTAATTTTTAATCTTCCAAAGCTCATTTATTTTTATTTGTTGAGATCATAATATCTATGCGATTATTTGGTGTATTTTGGCAAGGGAGGGGGAGGGATGAGATCGATCATTACAAAGTTTTCCAAAATATTCCAATTATCGGATCTCCCGTTTTGATAGTAGAGGAATTTTTCGAATGTCAAGTTTCTCTTTGCAAAAAGTGTTCTTTATTAAAAACGTTCCCACTAAACTCCGTATACTAAAAAATCCTGGCCTTTACTTTATCGCTTTTAGTAGAGTTAGTACGGGCATAGGCAGCTATTCAACGAATTATTTTTTTCCTACCGCAGGAAAGTGAGATTTAAAGATCTTTTCAAACTTTAAACTGATACATTTATTTGTTTGCTTCCTTTTTCTTTTAACCTCTTTCTATATAATATCGCGCATGCAATTGCAAAATAAAGTTAACATTGTTTATACGTAGTAGGAAGCGCTAGTTATTTCTTTAGTTTAAAATTTAGTTAGTTTAGTTTAGTTCGGTGTTTTAAAGTTTATTTGGGACTTACTGAATGATTAACATCCTAAGTAGAAGTGAATTTTATATATTTTTCTTAAATTGTGTAACGCAGTTTAAAATTGTATTATATAAACAAATGTAACAACAATTGATTATGTAACTATTGTATTACTATGTAAATATCAATAATGTGTTTAGAAAATACTGCACATTACATCGAGGCATGATTCCACAAGGAGTCCTTGCGGTGGATGGTGAGGGAGCAGCCGTTAGCAGTCTAAGAGTAAAATACTGCGAAGTGTAAATGTAGAGTAAATAGTTCAATAAAGTATATTTTCAGTAAAATATCGGAATTGTCACTCGTCTGTATACAAGGTATATGTCATATATCCCATAATAATTTGGCTCTGTTTTAGCTTTATTTAAATTTCTTCCTTAATTATCTACATTAAATAAATAAAAAATAAAATATAAAATAATATTTAAATATTTAAAATATTTTTTAAATGTTAAAATTTTGATGACAAGTAACATGTCATTTTAAAAACTTTTGTTACAATCAGTTACCAAGGAAACTAATGTATAATAAAAGTGCCTTCAATACTTTGAAGTTATACAATCAATATCTTCCTAAGAATTTTCTATTTAAAAGCATACGTAGAAACTCTGAAGCGAATTTACGAAATGAAAGCTCTACAAGTAACATGGCGCTATTATTCATATCTATGAATTTTAGTAAAAAAAAATTTAGTTAATACAATCATATTTTATTTATTTTATAATATATTGTAATATTTTGTTTTATCTTATTTTTATGGTAAATGTATTGTTATCTAAAAACACATAAAAATCTCATGGATATAAATTTTTAGTTAACTTCGAAATGATGTCACCACAGTTATGTAGGATACTGTAGTTTTAATTATCTGAAATAATACGTTTTTCAAATATATATTTACAAAATTCATTAAAGTATATAACAAAATTGATACATACAGCTCCATAAGTTTCAAAGTTTAAAACAAATAATCGTGCCCCAGTTAATGCGATTGGTTTTGTTAATCTTAACATTACTATTCTTAGTAATTTTTTTGCTCTATGTGAAAGATTGTACCATTCAGATTCATACCTATATCGAATCGACAATTAACTTTTATCTGTTAATTTTCTTATGAACATTATAATATTTTACTATATATAAATTGCTTACAGCTCTTAAGATTACATTACTTCATTTCTATGTACGCCACAAAAGGTATCCTTTCATACACATTAGTTAAACAATACTTTCAGATATCATTATGTGGATAACACCGGAAGTTTATAGAGTAGCGAAGGGAAATAATATTTAAAATGTTATAAAATTGTATATAAATATTTTAGACAATTCCGATGTTTTCGTTATATACCTTAAATAAATATTTTTTGAATGTGCACCTTCAATGTCAACGTTAGTAATTTTATCAATGAATTAAAAACATGTATATAAAAAAATAGGTAACGTTTTACGAAATAAACTATAGATCAAATATACTTGAAAAAATATCCACTTCTACAAGAACCTTCTTGCAAGAATGGCATATATTAGCATAAAGGATTGGTTACAGCATCAAAATGTATATTTCTATTTTATTATGAAACATAATCGAGATGGAAAACGCAACCAATAATTTCATTCCTTAGGCCTGAGATAAAATCTGAACATTGCCATTTAAGATATACATTTCTAAAAATTCTTATTTTGACAAGAGTACAAGTAAAATAACGTAATCTTAAAATCTTAAAAGATCGAAAAAAATATAAGAGATTATTTACGCAGATACAAATAAAACTTCACTGTGACTTAATAGAAGTTGTCCAAGCCACATAAGATAAAATAAATGAATTAGAGAACCTCCTTGCAGAATTAACACTCTTAAAAATTCTAGGAAATCTTCTTCTAGTTTGAAATCATCGAATAAGGCTAATAACTAAAGGCATCAAAATTAATATTTTTAATGATTTTTAAAATAAGAATAATAATGTGAAATATTGTTTTAAGATTAACTTTTAACTGTAAATTTCAATTAACATGAAAAACTGTATTAGTTTCGATTTATAGATTTTTACAAATAATTAAACTCGTATTTTTTCTTTTAATGATTTTATAATTATTTATAAAAATATAAAGACTTGAAATACGTGTGACGTCACTTTTTACGATCGCCTTTTTAACTATTGTAGTATATCTATATATATAATGGTGCAACCACGACGTCACGCGAATTTTTAAAATTGCTATAACTTTTTTATTAATCGCATTAATATTATCTTGAATCCGATGAAAAATTAAAAATATGTGTCTAATAATTTTTGAAAATCTACAAATCGGAAAAAATAAAATTTTTCATGCAAAATGCCAATTATGTTAAAGGTCTTTTAAAATTGCTACTGAGATTGTCATTTAACTTCTGATTTTTTGTGAACGTTACAATTGAATTTTTCAGGTCGAAAGTTCGAAAAACCTAAATAAATTTATTTAACGTAAATAAAGTAAAATATACGCACAAATACACACGCACACTCATACCCCCCCACACACACACACACGCACGCGTGCGCGGACACACACCCATCCAGATTCTTTCAGCAAAATAATTATAAATATGTAATAATGAAATTTTTTTTATTTAATTAAATAATTCATTTTCATATTGATTTTTGAATCTTTTTTCTTAGAGCATTTCTAGTATCTTTTCATGAAATCCATTTAAATCCGTTATTTATTCATAATATTTATTAAATTACGTATTATATTTTATATGAGCTTGTAAACATGTCAATTTATTGTATATATTCTCACCTTCTCATAAAAGCTATAAAAGATTAAACAACAAATCCGCGATTTTAAGAATTTATTTGATTCTTTTTGCAATTGAATTAGAAATGACCAACATAAAAATTAATTTAAACTTTAATAGATTTAATGGATTAATACATGCTTTATAGGAATGTTTACTAACCATAACAGATCCAAAACTTAGAAAAATTACAGTCAGACCATACGTCATTCCGAAAAATGCAGAATACGAGGCATCGATTGAATTATTAAATCTAATAAAATAATTATTGACATGTCAAATTAATATTTGGGGTGGGTATCATTTAGTAGACCGGAAACGCATACTTCGTGACAATATTCGACTACCAAAAAGTAGAATTCACATTTCAACACTAACTTTTATAATAAATGGAATGATAATAATTCGATATACAAAAATGCGAAAATATAAGCTTCGACAGAAAAATGTTAGATTAAAAAAATGTTAATGTTTTTATCAACACAAATATTAATGGCTACAATTTCTTTAAAATATTTGAAATTCGACAGATTTCAATTTTTATACTGGAGCAGTATGTTTTTCTTTTGTCGAATCTACGAGCTTGCGATTTCTTTTTATTCTAATTAACAAACCTTCGATTCGCATATTTAAAATTCGAATGTTGTTACGAATCATGCATGCCCTGTCTACTAACTGATACCCATCCAATATTTGCAAACATATGAGGTGTTTAATATAGAAAATAATCATAATTTTATAAAATAAAAAAATATATGTAGTAAGCCTGCTAATAGTTATTAACTTGAATTTCAAATCTATGGTTTCTATTAAAACGAAAGTCAGATTTTTGAGAAATTTTAATATATACACATGTGTCCGAAATCAAAAAATTTAAGTTACAATTTAATAGTTTCAATTAGCTAATTTATTTATGTACCAAATATCAGTATAATCACGGCCATAACTTTAAGGTATACATTTTTCTCTTGATGCAAACTAGTGAAATTTTAGGTACTCAAAAAGTTTGGAAACTGACCTTAATGTTTTTTACGTCTTTCATTAAAAATTTATATAACTATACAGTTAGGTATACCTGATACACGAAAACGTTTTAAAAATGTTTCATGCAGTCAGAAATTGTATTCAAAAGTAACTACTATCAAAAAATATTAGTAATTTATGAAAACATACTTTATTTTAATTATTTTATTATTTAATTCTGGTATATACGTCATATATCTGCGACTTGCAGGTACAACTACTACATAAGTCCATTTTTCGTGTATTGAAACGTTTTTGTATTGAAAAGTACAGCCAAGATAGCAGAAAACAAGTTAAACACAAATATATAAAAGTAATTAAAATTGACTTCATTTAGACCGCAGTGGTTATATTCAATTTAGTATACGTTCACTGTCACCTAAATGAAGACAATTTTAAATTAAATTACAGTGGACTTATTTTCAATTGATCTAAATGAAGTTAAACATGTGATTATGCAAACATGGATTTATTCAGTTATTACTGAAGCTCTAGAGCTGTAAAGATAACAAATGTCAATGTTCTGATAAGTTTGTATAAAATTATATTAATTATATGTAAAAGGAGCCTATAAATTTTCCAAAGTGGTGTAGTCTTAACTTAAAAAAAAAATAATTTTATTTTTTTATGGAAAGCCACAAAATGATCACAAAATTAAAATTATTTTCTTTATTTTATTAATATATTTTATGATTAAATATAAAAAATCTTGGATATTGAATGAATATACTTAACTCAATACTATCTTTATGTAAAACAATGGCATTAACTATAATTTCGTAATCACGATTCTTTGCTATATTAAATTCCTTAGTAGCCATTTTAATTCGATGCCTAAAATTAGTGGTTTAGAATAATTATTTTTTAGTTTATTAATTTTGGTAAAAAATGTCGGTATAAAAAATAAAGATAGATATAAAAGATTTTTTAACTTACTTGACAATAGCAAGAATTGCAATGCTCTGGTGTATAATCATAGTGAGTGTACCGTCAATACCAACAACATAACTTACAATTAGTACAGCTAATATGCAAAAATAAACGTAGATTCCAAAATAATATTTGTACGGATCTATTATATATTCGGCTCTAGCAATCAATATTTTTTGACGAGATTCATTCAAAGGTATAATAAAATCCAAAATTAAAGGAAGTAATGGTGCTTGAGAGAAAATAAAAGCTGTAGCCACAGAATACGCTAAAATCAATTGTTAGGGTTATAATTGTTGAAACGATATTATGATAAATAACTAAATGAAGTTCTTTTATTTTTATAAAACCAATATACTGTTGTAAATTTATTGGCGTATATATATATATATATATATTTATTTATATTTATGTGTATATATATCTCTCTATATTATAAAAATATTTTGCCGCCGCCGCCGTGTATAAGTATTTCCGAGGTCTCCCTTATTTCCGAAACTAGCCATTATTTTAAGGGGTTTACGTTATTTTTTTTACTTTTTTACGTTATTTTCCTCGATTTGACGTCGTTTTCATGATATTTTGCGATGTTTGTGCTTAATTTATCGAAGATTTCGTTTATATCCGAAAATAGCCGTAATTTTCGAGGGTTTTACGATATTTATTCACTTTTTTATGTTATTTTTCGACATTTACCTCGATTTCACATAGTTTTCATGATATTTTGTAATATTTGTGCTTAATTTATTAAAGATCCCCCTTTACCTCCGAATATAGTCATTATTTCAGAAGATTTTACGTTATTTTGTCACTTTTTTACATTATTTTTTAGTATTATTTTAATGTTATTTTTCCTGGTTTGTCATTTTATAGATGAATTAACTTGGGGGGTTGACGCGCTAGGCTTCGCCCCCCGTAGTAACATATATATACATATATGCATTTGTGTGTGTGTGTGTGGGTGTGTGTGTGTGTGTGTGTGTGTGTGTGTGTGTGTGTGTATGTGTGTTTGTGTGTGTGTGTGTGTGTGTGTGTGTGTGTGTGTGTGTGTGTGTGTGTGTGTGTGTGTGTGTGTGTGTGTGTGTGTGTGTGTGTGTGTGTAATTTTGCAAGTGCTGCATACTTCAATATAATTTTTTTCTCTTCTGGGTCATTTAAAATCAACCAATTTTTCGCTACTCTTCGAAGTATGACCTTCAGCTGTAAATATTAATTATTAAAAAAAATAATTCATTAAATTTTATTTTTAATATATAAACAATGTTATCTTCAATTTCTAATTTATTATGATTACTAATAATGGGAGAGAGTTTGGGAAACGTCAAATTATTTGACGTATTATAATTTTGAAAAGTAATTATGAGAATATAAAAATATTCTAACTAATAAATTTAGAATTTCAACAAAAGTTTCTTACATTAGTTAATCTTTTTATTAAAATGCTTAAATATGTCATATGAAGATAGTTTCTTCACTTCTTCTTCTAATATTTTCGTAAAACTGAAAATATTATTTGATTACAACTTTAATTTCTTTTATGTAACACATGCACGATTTTCGCGTTTTACGATACCTAAAATGTGGGGCTAAAGTAAACGTTTATAGACCGGCACATAGCAGCGGGCGATAAAGT
>JAPYZA010005568.1:0-12663 GCA_030522685.1 Eupelmus azureus
AGAAGCCAAAAAAAAAACAAAAGCGGATAAGCGAGCTATTATCTCCAGCGTGGTGCAGCTACTGTCCATCCATCGCGCGCAAGATGGCGGCTGTCGGTTCGACTAGTAAAATAGAAAGGTGTCGTCGAACGCTCGCCGTATGTATATACCTATATAGATAGACATTCTGCAGGAGCAGCGCGCCTGCTGCTAGCGGAAGGGGAATAGACGACGAAGCGAGAGAGAGAGAGAGAGAGGTAAAGAATGGGGGTAATTGCTTTGGCAACGCGAGGCGACATAACGCGCCCGCGCGACTAGCCCGAGACTGTATATATACAGCTCGGTTGTACTTGGCTGGCTTGTCTGGCTTGGACTCTGCCTGTAAGCTCCTCCCTTTTTCCCAGTCCCCCTAAAGTATTAGCTGAATATAGAGGCTGCAGCGGCGCGCGACGGTTCGTCAAAAGTTGCGTATATATATAGTGGAGGAGAGCTGCAGGCGGACTTTGGTTGGGTGTGGGGATGGTGAGTGGTTCTTGTCGATTTCTGATGATCGGGGCTTCTTGGGAAGCGGGAGATGGTGTGGATATATAGGGTTCTTTTGTGGGGTTTTCAAGGTTAGATAATGCAGTTGGCGAGATGCAATTTTTGCGTGGTTTTGGGTGGAGAGACGAAAGTTTTGGGAAATGATCGCGGCTAATGCTGCATTGGAAGAGTTATTCTTTCTTGAAAATATTCCATTGCTGATGATGAGTAAGCTTGACTAAGCATAAAAGAACTAATGTGCAAAAACAATATTTCACCGATTTATTTGAATTTCCGATAAATTTTATGACTATACAAAATTTGGATTCATGATAATTAAATTTATTAATTCCATTTTTTTATTTTTTTAAGTTTGTATTTCTATATATATTATAATATATATAAGAACAGTGTAGCTTCAAAGTCTTATTCAAATATTTGAAATCAACATTCTTATGATATATTTCGTAAATGGTAACTTTTATTTTCAATTTTTTTAAATATTTGGTTTTGAAATAAATAATTTGGCTCTATTACCGAAAAAAAATTATGGTTGCAATTACCTAAATAAATTGCTACATTTTATTCTAACTCTGTTACGAAAATCTTGTAATTACTAGAATATTATTTCCGTAGTAGCTTAAGTCTTTAACCCTAAATGAAAGTTTTCGCACGTGTGTCGAACAATATTTTTTTTATCCAATGGGTCTAATTAATAGTTAAGAATTTTGTAAAGCTTTATGCACACTGTATCAAAAAGATCTATTATGAGTTTCAAGAACAGCAGAAAACATTTTAAATACGTTTAAAGTTTTAAACGTTATAATAACGATTTATACCAGGAGAAGAAGTCTTCTTGAAAGACAGTTTCCCAAAGAGGAAAAAATAATAATAGTAAAATTTGTCAAGTTTCTAGTAATATTTATGTAGAATTATACTACAAGTATTATCTACACAAACTTTGCTATAATCGTTCCTATTTAGCAAGTCCGTTTCCTTCTCAGAAAAGATTACACTAACACTTAATAGACCACGTTTCCCCGTATATATTAATTCTAAAAACTTTTCCGCGCAAGATCACTCCGCAAACACAAATCACCAACCTCCAAGAATTCCATCGAAAAAACCAAACCTAACCTAACCACCCCTCCAATTCCCCAATAAACAATCTCGCCACCACAAATATCCAAACACCCACAGCTCATCCACACCCAAGCCCACAGAACCAATCGATCGGCCAACCTCTCGGCCTCCCCTTAAGCCTCCGCGATCGCAGCCTCGAATTGCAATTCGACACGAGAACATCGCCGCGTCCCTGGCTGCACACACAACAGAGTAGGAGGTCCCATCGTATGCGCGTCGATGTCTCCGCGAGCAGCGAGATCTGCAATTAGACACACACACGCACATAAAAGCCGCGCAATGGTCGCTCTATTTGCTCTGTCTCGGCGCGTCGCGCCATCTTTGCGACAGGCCGCGCCGGCCGGCGTTATGTTTTTCATTATTTGCGCTCTCTCGCTGATCGTTAAACGCGTCTCCTTTTTTTTTTCATTTTACGGAGCGGATCGCGGCGAGTGTGCAGTGCGCCGACGATGATATGGACTTTTTATGCGCGCTCGATGCTTATTTTTGATATAGGTGCGGTAAGATCGACGCTCGCCTGCGGGCAGATAGCGATATTGTAATTGACGTTGTTTCCGTTTACTTTTAGCGCAATTATCTTCTGGGGACTAACCTTCTGTTTACGTTTATTTTATATTTTACAACTCACCGTACAGTCAAACTTACCAAGTACCGGTAGAAAAATTGTAAATTACCTATAGTCTCTCCGAAACAATTTTTTCCCCAGAAATCTTTAATTTCCATAACAACGCCGACAATGTATAAGAATGCAGCCTTTATAGCTACAGCACGATAGCCACACGCGTATCGATCTCCAGAAGCTATGCAGCGCGAGTGTACATACAGCTCGCGCTCGCAACGATATGAAAAATAATGCAGGGTTTTCATGTCAGCGCGCCTGACGTTTACTAATACCCGCGCTTCCAGTTCCTTCCGCGCGCTGTACACTTTAATGTTGATTAATTCACTTTTCCGATAATTGATTTCCCTGGGCGCGTGCGCATGCGATTCTGCGTTTTCAGCCGTTTATACGTAGACGTACAACGATAAGCGATGCAGTCGGCTTTTTTTTCGTCGTGTATATAACGAGCCGCTGCGCCGGCGTCAGTTGCGACTGGCGTTCTTTCATTTATATATATATACACACATTCGCGTATGTATAAACGTTTCCGCGAAAGCCGGCTCGGCTCGGCGCGACTGAAGGAGAAACATTTCAGGCTCTCGCGCTGTCTCCGTTTTCTGGCCAAGATTGGCTCCTTTCCCTTCTTCGGCGACCGTTGGATATTCGCAGTTTCTTTCTTTTGTCTCGTCTGATACTGTGCATTACTGAGAATAGTTTAATTCTTATAATATTTGAAGGTTTTCATAAAAATAAGAATAATTAGTCTTGCTTGTTTATTGCAACACTAGTCCTCACTTGGGAAACGGCTAAAATAACTTGACAAACCAGGCGCATAGCCTGGAGGAGGTTCAGCGGCCAAGTTGGATTTCTCGGGAAAACTTGGAAATATTCAGCCTCAATTAGAGCCTGACAAATAGTTTTTTGAGCAATTTCTTACATAACGAAGACAGCGCGGAAAAAGCTTGCGCAACGAGCCATCAGCCTGCCCCCACTCCTCCGCGCCTACAAAGACTCCTTATATACACAAAAATAACTCAATTTAGCAAGTAACGGATTGCATACTCTTAACGTTTTCAACAAAACACACCACATGGGGAGAATCCACGTAACAAGCTCGGCCGTATTTATTAACAAGATAGAGCCGAGGGCGCAGAGCTGGGAGCGAAAATTTGCCGGGATATTAGCGCGAGCCGCCGGCGGCCTTTGTGCATTGCCTGAATTACCAACAAGGCGGAATTGCTCAAAGACGCAGAGCTCGTTCATCATATATAGACAGGCGGCGGCCGAGCACGCGTTATGATGCCTCGACTGACCTTTTTCCGCTCTATTCCGCCGCTATCCCGCATCTTGCTTCTGTGTATTTCGCTGGAACGGACGGCTCTCTGGGTAAAAGGTCCCTTTTGTGGCAGCGCGTTTTTCTCAAAATTATAATCGGCCGAGCGAAGGTTTGAAAAACGCGGCCGCTTGTAGCCGCTCGTTAATTAACTGGAAATTATAAGCGGGCAGATCTATCATATTTATAAGAGCGCGTGCGCTTTGCGCGACAAATGTTGGCTCATTAAGGCGAGGGCAGCGCGGTAAGAGAGAGAGAAGCGCGAGTTAAATGAGCGAATTATAATTATCCGGGCCGGGCGAATTGAAACAAGTATTAAAGTAACGTCGATAAATCATTTCGCCACACACAGCTGCGGGCCACCTTCGTCCATTAACACCTCTAATTATACGCAGAGCAGCGCTACTCTCACGTGGTGTGTATGCGCGCATGGAAGAAATGAAGAAAGGGCAGCGAGGAGCTTATATATACTTGAAATTACGCAGCGCATTATAATAAATTGGCTGTTAATCGCGCGAGCCGCCTGCAGCGCGAAATTCGGATACGCGCAATCGATAAAGAAAATCGCGACGGTTGCAATTTGTGTAGAAACGCGCAGCTATGCCCGAGCTCACGTGTTTATAAGAGCGAGATAGGAATCTTATATATTAGGCCGAATGCAAATGACTGACAGCGGCTCGCGCGCAGCTCGGACAAATGATTATATTGGCCGATGCATCGAGCGATAAGCATCGCAGGGCCCAGCTATATAAACCCGTTACCGCAGCGCCGTGTGTGTGTGTGTGAGCATCTGCGCGAGCGAGCCAAAAGACGACGACCTTTCTCTTTGACGGCGTGTGTAGGGAGCGTGTTTGCCGTTCTTAATGCGCGCCTTTTTTCCGCGCGCATCGCTCATTCCGGGTGTATATGTATGAGAGGGTTGCGCTGCTCTTTTGGATGGTTTTCATGCTTGGGCTTCTCTCGCGCGCGGTCGCTCGCTTTTTGTAGGTTAGGGTTGTGATGGATGATTATGACCGCTTGGAGATGGTTGGCTTGGTAATGCTGGTGGAATTAATAACCCGAGTAATGGTTGCGTTTGTTAGGGCTAATCTTTGGACTTTGGTTAGGGCCTAATCAAGATGTAATTTATAATTGATAATCTAGTTGGGTTCTAATTAGGGTCTATTTGATAGTCTGTTGGGGAAGTAATGCCTTTTGGAGAACCGTACATAAAGTCTTTTGATAGATTTGCTCACGCTTATGAATAATAGAGTTTTAATTTTTAGATTTGATGAGAAGCTACCGTTCATTTTATAGTTATAGATTTATATCTATGAACACACATTGACCAAACTTAGTTTTTACAAAACCAATTTATAAAATTATTTATGTATTTGTATCTTGTTCTTCATTCTTGTCATTGTCATTGTAGCGACAGTAAATTGTTTTATTATAAATATCGATGATTGATCAAAATGTTCAATATATAATAGTAATAATATTTAATAGCATGAGCCTAGTTAAAACCACTCTTAATTTAAATAGTTATTAATAAGAGTAAAGTTAACAATTTATAGTTTAGCTCTAGCTCTAGCTGCATCAAACTTTTAACACTATAACTTTAATTGTAAACCACCAACTTCTATACATTCATACGTACATTGTAAATTTATTTTCCTCATTTTTAACATAAATCGGTAATTACAATCGTATAACATAAGAACCTTGTGTCAAAATAAATAACGGATCATGTGTTAATTTCTGATCAGCATATTTTAACATAAAGATATTTGTTTAATACACATTTTTGAATAACAAAATGTGTATAGTATTTATATAATATGGTTATTAATTATACATAATTTAATTACACAATAAATTTCACACATTAAATTTCACACATTAGGATTTCGTCAAAACTACACTTTTATTTGTAGAACATTGACATACAAATTTACTACATTCGAATCGAATAATACAAGAACCCAAGAAAAATTAGTGTTCTTAAAGACCAGCCAGATGATCCACCCCGTATTTTCATACAAAAAGCCGCGCGTTCGACGACAAAATATCGTAAAAAAATTTCGGCTCAACACAACGAGTGCAATGGACTTTTCCTCAAACCTTCCAAGCGCCATCCTCCTTCATTAAGGCATACCCGCGCATAATACACAGCAGCTACACATACTCGCACCACACACATGAAGGCACATAAACGCGAGATCTGCGGGCGTGGTCTGCGCGGCACGCACGGACAATAACTCGCCCAAAGTCGCGCGCGCTCCTATAAAACCAGGCGCAACGTCTCACTTAATGAGCGACTTATGCGCGCGATATTATCCTCGCCCCTACTTTCTCAGCTATGAACCCGCCGAATACGTGGCTCGCTCCTTTATACGAGCTCGCAGATAAGCCTGCGCTCTTGATTTACGGCTTTTGGATTTTTCCCTCGCGCCGAACGCTCGCTCTTTTTTTCTTTCGCTTTATAGGCTCTGGGTTGGTATTGTGAGCTGTGTTGCGGTAATTTGATTCTTTTATGCTAATCCAGCGCGTTCGTGATCAACTTTCGACTAGTCTAAATATTGTAATTTCTGAGAGCGGAGACGTAGTGCTACAAGTTGCAAGTGTGGCTAAATTTATTATAAGCGGCTCGATGTACGGAATTGGCTTGATACCCTGGCGGAACCATTCTTTCATTAGGTCTAGAGTCGGATTGGATTAATTCGGGCCGTTGGCACTGAAATTGAATCAGGGATGTAAAGTGTCTTTAATAAGATACATGTCTTAATAGCGGAGGTTAGTGGAAATAAAACTATGACTGTGTTATTGTGTTTCTGCCAGCAAGTTCATAAATTATCGAGTAGAAAATTAAGTAGGTCCGAAGTATATACATTGTATAATTAATTATATGATTTTGATAATTATTTAAACTTTATTTTCAGAATAGAATAGAATAAATGATTATTTGCTCAAATTAAGAGAAAAACATACAAGTTATTTTTCATATAATACATTGTAATCAGTCTGTATATTGAGATGTGTATGAACATATAATTTCTATATATACTTTATCGTTATAATCATCAGAAAATGAATAAATTTACACATTCCACAGCATTATAAAAGCAAACATAAATATAAACCTACCGATATACTTCAATAATACATAGATTACAATTCTAATGCTAACTAGCTGGCCTAGCTAGACAAATACGTCACCTCCCACGACTGAATAAAAGACTCCACCGCAGCAGCATCTCAGGCTCGCGGGTATTGAAATTCAAGCACCTCAAAAGCGCGAATAATCCGTAACTGCAACTACAGAACCCAGCGCGCAAGTACCCAACGCGGGTGGTCCTCGCTTCGATCTACCCCATAGCGCGATAGCTATCTATACGCGATCCCGCTCGCAGTCAAAGTGTACAGCCGATTTAAAGAAACTTTCGCGCCTCGTCGACTCACCTATATACACCTTTCTCTCTCTTCCTGCAGACGCATCACTCGTCCCATATACACACGCCGTCCTAATTGTTATGGCTCCGGCATAAGTCGCCTACCAACACACACATAAAAGGCCGCGCGTTCGCTCTCCAGTCAAAGCCGGCGCTCTCTGTTAGGATAATTGTTATGGTGCGCGCTCGTTGGCCGGCAAAAAAAGAGGCCCCTAAGCGGATGTGGGGCGCGAGGAATCCGATTGCGAATGCGCACTCGAGCCCCGCGCGACAGTATCGCGCCCGAGCATCGATTATATTCGTATATACGGGGCAGCGAGCGAGAGAGAGGGCTAAGATAGAGAGCGGCCGCTCGCGCTAATTAACGGCAATTTACAGGAATAACGAGGTGTGCGCGCGCAGAAGGAGCCAGGTGCAGGCCGCAAAAAAGCCCGTAATTGCGCGCGCCCCGCGAAAAAGCCGGCTCGATAAGACGCTACTTTTACATCTTGTCCGCAGATAGCCGAGACTCGCCGATGTGCGTAGCTATATACGAGAGGGGAGCTGTAAGGGACAGTGAGTGAGCTGTGCACATCAGTGAGCGGCGGCTGCCAACTTTTTCACCTTACAGTGGAAGCGCGCCGGCCACGAGCCGTTTAAGCCTTAAACGATGATCCGCCGTCGCGCTTCGCTCGGCTTTGTTTTAATCTTTCCGCGAGGATACTAGGCGAGGCTTGGAGAGCGGGGGAAGCGGCGAGAGGAACTGTTTTTTACCGGGAATCGTGGTTGTAGTGCAGAAGGCGGGTTTTTTCTGATCGGACCTCCTTAGGCGAGCGCGGTTAGCTGGACGTTTTCTGGAAAGCGGGGTAAGAAGGTTTATTACACACTGTAGAATTTCAACGAGCCGCAATTATTTCTTTGATAATGGGCGTAGATTATGAGTAAATCCGCGAGGCAATTTTATATAAGCGAAGAAGAACCGGCTTTATTTCTTCGCTTTATCCTTATACGCACACCGAAAACTGCATGTAAATCATTAGGCGTAGTAATTCGAGTAGACTGAAAGTAGCAGTAAAAAAAAGAAGGAGCCGGCATCTAATTTAAGCCCCGCGCGCTCGCCAGCAAGCCAAACGAAGAAGAAGAAGCAGCACGACGCTCTCCTTTTTTTTCTGTAATTCAAGATTTGTGAAAATGTGCGCCGGGGAGCCGCTGCGGCAAGAGGAAAATCAAGAGCAGAGCAGCGAAAAAGGTGCTTATCTCGTATATATATACATATGCGCGCGTCCAAGCGGGATATAGCGAGAGAAGAAGGTAGAAGGAGAGTATATAGTCTCGGCTGCAGCAGCGGCAGCAGCGCGGGGGATGACGTACGGGTCTGACGCAGCGTGACTCCCGCTCTCGCGTTGGGGGCCCAAGTCATTCCTGCGTCCGATTCCCATAAGATGTAAACCAGCCCCCAAACGAGCCGCTCTCCTCTCTCTTTCTCTCTGGAGAGAGAGAGAGGCCAGGCCGAATAAATATTTGAATTACAATCCGAGCCGCTCGTAAAAACGTCGTCACTCGTAACGGATGATGCGGCTCCTCTCTCTCTCTCCTCTTTGGCTGGCTAATTTATAGCGAAAAATAAGGCGCTCCAACGTTTTAATGCCCGGACGAATTAATGCGCCCGGCTGCAACTTTTCACTTTTACTCTCCCATAGGGCTACCTGTGTACTCTACTGCTACAGTGCTCATTTTCATTATTCCAGAAGACGGAGTGCAGAAAAGGCCGTTTTTCCGTCTGCATCGCCGCGGAGAAAAAGCGAAAAAGCGCAGACCTCAGTGGAGTACTATAAAGATCGAGATGCCGATCGGCACCTCGGGGTGCCGCAAGCCTAGGCTCCACATATACCGGGAGAGAAATCGTCGCTTGCCGATCGTTGCTTAGAGAAGAGATTAGCCATACACGAGGCGGCCTCTTCCAGGAATAATTTGTTAATGATAGCCGGGCGCCAGTAAATACTTGCGGAGCTCGCGGAGGAATGCAAAGAGGCAGCTGCGAGCTGGCTCTCTCTGGGTGTCAGTCGGCAAGCGCGCAGCAGCAGCAGCGCGTATATAGCTGAAAGTGAGACATCGTAAATCCAGCCGTCCCCGGGGCCCTCTTTATGAACCCCGGGGCTTGATGCACGAGCCGAGCTTCTCCACTTTATTAGCGCGCGCGAGCGGCTAGCCGATTTTCCCGCTCCAGCGGCGATTAGAATTATTACGGCGAAACGTGCGCGCCGCGGCTCGAAAACTTACTTTGCGAGTGGGATATCTCTCGCAGGTATCCTTTTACCGCGCAACTCGACAGATACAACAGATGAACAGATCCTTTTTCACGGGGGCCTCTTACGTTTCCCCGCGCAATCAAGCCAATATCTTTATGAAATATCAAGCCCCTCGGGCTTTTATTACAGTTTACGCATAGGCCAGCGATCGAAGCTACCCTTCGTTACACAGCTCGCGCGGAGGCATAATAACAAACATCTCATTAGGCTTTTTCCAAAAGATCGCCGGAAGTGTTTAAAGCTCGCCTGCGCATGCAAATTGCCGCTCGCGCGGCTAATTCGGCCTGGCGTCGACGTTAGCCTAAGTAGGCTAATTAAGCCGGACTCGAGCCGAGCAAGATCGATGCGCGTGTCACCTGCTCTCTTTTCTCCCGCTTATGTTCTTTATATATACGCATCGGCGGCGCTCGTTTTTGCGAAAAATACGCACGCACGATATCGGCGAGGGCATTAATAATCTTTTTGCCGTGTGTGCGCCCGTTTGATTTACTCGCGCCGGTTACGTTTTACTCTGTAATCTGATATTAATTGACGCGCGCGCGCGCGCGGCTGCGTATATAAGTCAACAAAGTTTATTCAGAAGCTTATTTAAACGAACGTTCGCCGATCTACCATAGGCGCAGCGATGGAAAAAAAAGCGCGGGGGGAGATATAGCGGGCCCAGGAAAGAAGCACAGCTATGTAATCAGCTGCGCTAGCGGAGAAAGTGAATATAAAGGCGAAGGCGGCGCAGCAACGACCTTGTCGTGCTATACTGGCGATATGCGTGATGCGTCGCTCTCTTCGCGCGCGCGCGCGCGCGGCGATCACGCACGTATAGAGCCCCATCAGGCCTCGCTCTCTGCGGCCCGATGACACGCTCGACGAGAGAGGACGAGCCTCCTGCGCACCTTCGCGCCTGGCTGACTCATGGTTCAGTGTCTGTGTGTGTCGGCTTCTTTTCTTTCGCCGGACATCGACACCTTGAGCTGATGGGTTGGCAGGTTGGCAGGTTGTTGTGTTGTTATTGTGAGTGTTGTGGGGTTGGTGTGGGTGGGGGTAGCGCGGGTGATGTAGTAGGTGTGTGCGACATTGTTTTCAGGGAGAGGGTTTAATGTTTATGGATCGCTTTATATGATCTGGTGTTGCTAAAGTATTTTTTACGATTAAAATGTGTCTATATAGGTACAAAATGAGAAAAGTTCTCTCTTTGGTTCATATATATTTTCTGCTCGAAGTAGATGCGAAAACGTTTAACTTTTCATCAAATAAGAAAAGATTATTACACCAAATCTGAAAGGTAGCTATATAGATAGTATTATAAGTGACATAAAATTCTGAAGCATGATGCAGAATAAATTTTATAGTAATATATTCACACTTGCTACATACCATCTAAATTATCCAACAATTAAACAAAATTGTTATGAATTATAAATAATATCTTAACAATGGCAGCAAGCTTTACATTTTACTTCGTTTTCAACATTAACAAGCTCTACAAAAAAACTTTCCTAATCAACATATCAAACTAAAAACATAAGCAAATAAAATATTTAACAATACACACACCCCTGAATTTCCATATAAAATAACCACAAATCATCCCACTTCCTACATACTTCCGAATGAAGTTGTACACGCAGCAGAAAGTTCAGAAAACTTAATGTCTTAATCACGTTTATCGCCAAGCATTGTCCTGTCACGAATCATCTCCACGGCCCATTCTTTTCTCAGTTTACAAATTTCACCTCCACCATTCCCGGCTTCATCGTTTTCCTCGAATATTCATTAATCGCACAAAGGCAGATTAATAATTCATAAAGCTTGACAAGCCTGAAACTGTCTAGCGCAAAAGTGCATTATACACCGGCATTATGAATATTCATCGATCCGCGCAGCTATACATACACACACATACATAAAAGACACATAAACGTTATAAAGCGGCATTTAGCCTTATAATACTCGTGCGCCGAGCGAGCGTCAAGCCGGGCGTAATTCATTATTTCAAGTCCCGCGGTCCTACGTACACGGCGCCTCTAGAAAACAAGAGATAAGTCTTTATTTAGCTTTTAGAGTGAAAAAATGGCCTTTGCCGTATGAAATTGTATAAAATGAAAAAAGGATGGAGGGGGGGAGAGCGACGTGCGCATATAAAGCCATAAATTTTGCATCACGCCAGAAGCATAAATCGCGCGCTCTCGCGCGGCTATCAGAGCGTTGAGCGCACGGCACGGCGCCTTTTTTTATCTCAGCCGCTCGCGCTGCGAGAACATCTGATAATGCGCGCCGTATAAGCTTACCCCGTGTGGCTCGGCCCTTTAAGGCCTTAAGCCATGCTGAGGTAAGATTTACGCTGCTCGATCCGCGCCCTCGATTACTGGCTGATGGCTTCACTGAATATTTGCCCTTTCGAACTTTCCGGCAGGATTTTAGGTGGAGGTTTGGGTCCGTTGTGGACGATGGCGTTTGCGTTTGTGTTTGGGATTTGAGAACTGCAAGTACGGGTTTTAATTTGTGTTTTGCTATTTCTAGGATGATGCTATTTTTTGCTTTGGTTGTCTAAAGATACCTGCGCACGTTTTTTATCATATCTTATCAAAATAATTATACACGAATATTTTATTATTTTACCATATTCGTATTTAGTACTTTTATATAGAATCCGTCGTATGTTTTGGACACGTGCGTATATATTGTAAACCTGTTATGTAATTTACTTTATTATTCAATACTATAAATTTCGTTTCATATTTTTTATTTTGGACACGTGCGTATATATTGTAAACCTGTTATGTAATTTACTTTATTATTCAATACTATAAATTTCGTTTCATATTTTTTATAATACTAATCAACAAAACACTATTCGATAAATTTAATGTTGTGAATACATATTTTTTTGGGTACTCACACGACATGCAAATTTCTAATTCATATATCAATGGCATAATGATATATATGCAACAATTTTGAATTTCATGCTGTTCTAACATGTTAACTTTATATTTACGAATTGTCATATAATGTAGAGCAATGTGCAGCTAAGCTATGTAAGTTGCGCTTAGAAAACGTAGTTCTAACTTTATTTAGAATAAAATTTATATTTTCTAAATTATTGTTATACTTATTTACGGAAGCACTTTATTCAATTAATTTTTAATAAGGTTATTCTTAATAAGATTAATTTTAAGACGCCCATTTGCCAGTACACACTCTTTTAGTTCATCTTATTTCTTCTGATGCTATTAGTACCTTATGCGATTACAGTTATACATGGGTGGGGAAAAATGACATATTTGAGAATAGAGCTAAGTTACGTACCTTTCGATAATTTTTTTTTAAGCTTGGAGAACAAGAATAAAAATGTTATTCTAATACAGC
>JAPYZA010005569.1:0-12039 GCA_030522685.1 Eupelmus azureus
TGCAAAACATCAGTTTAATAAAAAAAATGTTAATAAAATTATTAAATTTTACCCTATTTATATATCTTTGTACCACTTTTTTCAGTCAATTAAAAAACTTAAAGGTGGTTTGTCCCCTTAATTCTACATAAATAAGAAATTATGATAATTGGGTATCGAATGTTCGGGGTGGAGCAATAGATTCAGAACGATGCAAATGCTTGATAAATCTGTGATTTTGTATTTTTTAAATATTTTTTTATTGATTACGCATTTTTATTAACTAGAAGCACATAAGTATTGTTAATTTTGGAGAGAAAATTATAGATTTAGTACAATTCAACGATAATGTTTAATTTGTAATTTTAATGGTAGCTATAAAAAACTCGCCTCGCCGAAATGCTTTTACCATCGCGCCTGTTATCAAAAAATTTCTTAAATTTTAGATTTTGGAATACAACTAGGATTTTTTAAATTACCCAGTTCAATAGGAATAAAAAAGCAAGAAATAATGGCGTTTAGTACGATCGATTATCTTTTTTTGTCCCAAAGTTACGACATGCCTGGGATTGCGTAAGCTTACTGTACCCCAAATCTCCAAACAGATAAGCCGATGTTATCTGTTTTGATGGGGTGGGTTTCATTTAGTAGACGGGGCATGCATGAAACGTCAGATAATTAGACTACCAAACACTAGACTGCCCACTTACAATTGTTACATGTGAATTAAGTATAATTTTAGTTATTCGACAGATAAAGATGCGACTGAAATAAAAATATCAATAGTTGAATTTACTCAAAAATGCGATTAAAATTAAATAATTAATAATCAATATCCGTTTAATTAAAAACTAATATTTAATTATAAATTAACTTTCGTTTAATTGATAACTAATTTTATTAATTGAAAGTTAATTGATAATTAAAATTGAGTTATTAATTAAACTTTCATTTAATTGCTAAGTAACTATTTATTTTTAGTTATTTACACTAATTACTTAGTTAATTGAAGTATTTAATTAACTATTCGGAACCCTAACAATAAGTCATTCCCTCCTTTTTCTATCAGTTTGTGACCCAGATTTTTATCTGTAAACTTGTCCTGAACCTGTACTCTAATCCTAGATTCTGGGACATCGCACGTACGACTTGATTGTTAATGCAATAGTTTCTCCTGCCCTTACAGCTTTTACATTTAATTTTACACCTCGAACACAGCGAAAAACCATGTTGCTATCACGAGCGCATATATGTTAATAAACTTTGGAGGTTAGGATACTCGACTCCGCGCCGCCGTAATACGTACACAATGTGTGATTTTTCGTCCACAGAATAGCGCGCAACCACGAAAGTTAAGTTCGTAATGCTGCGGTTTACTTATTCATAAATATATCAAAAGAAATTACCATATGTGTTAAAAATAGAGGCAAAAATAATGAAGAATGAATACAAGTTTTATTGAAATTTTATGATTTGTCGATGCCTCTTTGGTAACAAGATTGGTATGAAAATAGCTGCTTCAAAGCCTTTTCATACTGGTTCAATTTGAAATTAATATTATTAATAGAAAAATTCAGAGAATGGGGAATGATTGATATAAGTCAATACATTGTAATTATATTATATTTATATAATTTTTTCAAGATAAAATATTATGTTTTGAGACAGGGAATACTCCGAACCAAAAATTCCGCAGTGAATGAGACACCCGCAGTAATAGGTACATTTACCCTATGTCCAGAAGATAACTAAACATCAACTATGGATTTATTCCATTTCTTCAACCAACCATGTTTCCGACTCAATTATCGTATTCAAATATAAAAAGTATTATAAAAATTGAACGTGGACTAGGAACAACGTAACCTAGTCTTGTGTTGTGATTTCACTGTTATTCACCGATGATTTAGTGATTTTTACAATATTTCGGAGATGGGATAAAATTATTACGTCAGAACCGTATCTCTAGCATAATTAGAACAAAAGTTATGCGACTTCCCGCTGGCAGAAATCGGTTCCTTTGCATTTTTGGGGGATGATAAGATTTTGGGAGTGGTAAAAAATTATATTGAGTGGTAATTAATTATAATTATGCATATCACGTTGATTTTCTGGCTATTATGCGAATTCGTTGAGATTTACCAATGATTTATTTGATTTTCAAGACATTTTGGGGAGGGGTGGTTTAAGATCATCCCTTGGATTTTGAAACTATGCCAGCTTCTAGTACGTGCCGAGTGAAAAATGATGACACTAGAATCGTCTCTCTAGCTTAATTAGAACAAGTTATGCGAATTCCCGCTAGCTAAAAGAGTTTTTATGGGATTTTTGGGGGATAATAAGATTTTGGGAGTGGTAAAAAATTATATTGAGTGGTCATTAATTATGATTAAGCATATCACGTTGATTTGCTGGCTATTATGTGTTTCCGCTGGCATTTACCAATGATTTATTGATTTTCAAGTTATATCGTGGGTGGGCGGTGGTTTAAGTTCACCCCTTCTATTTTGGAACTATGCCAGCTTCTAGTAAGTACAGATTTAAAAATTATGACTTTAGGATTGTCTCTCTAGCTTAATTAGAACAAAAGTTATGCGATTTCCGGCTGGCAAGAAGCGTTTTTTTTCATTTTTGGGGGATGATAAGACTGAGGGTGATGAAAAATAATATTAAGTGGTAATTAATTACGATTAAACATTTCACGTTCATTTGCAGGCTATTACGTGATTCCACTTGGATTTACCAATGATTTATTGATTTTCAAGTTATATCGTGGGTGGGCGGTGGTTTGAGTTCACCTCTTCTATTTTGGAACTATGCCAGTTTCTAGTAAGTACTGATTTAAAAATTATGACGCTAGGATTGTCTCTCTAGCTTAATTAGAACAAAATTTATGCGATTTCCGGCTGGCAAGAAGCGTTTTTTTTTTTTGTATTTTTGGAGGTTGATACGATTTTGTGGGTGGTGAAAAATTATATTGAGTGGTAATTAATTATAATTAAGCATGACACGTTGATTTGTAGGCTATTATGTGATTCCGCTGGGATTTACTAATGATTTATTGATTTCCAAGATATTTCGGGGTGGGGGAGGTTTAAAATCATTCCTTGGATTTTGGAACGATGCTAGCTTCTAGTACAAGCTGATTTTTAAATTATGATGCCAGAATCGTCACTATAACTTAATTAGAACAAAACTTATGCGATTTCCCGCTGACAAAAAGCGTTTTTTTGCATTTTTGGGGGATGATAAGACTTTGGGGGTGGTGATAAATAATATTGAGTTATAATTAATTATAATTAAGCATTTCACGTTGATTAGCAGGCTATTATGTGATTCCATTGAGATTTATTAATGATTTATTGATTCAAGATAGTTTGGGGGTGGGGTGGTTTACGATCATCGCTTGGAATTTGGACCTATGCTAGCATCTAGTACTTGCTGAGTGAAAAATTATGATGCAAGAATCGTCTCTCTAGCTTAATTAGAACAGAAGTTATGCGTTTTCCCGCTAGCATAAAAATTTAAATTAGTGTCCCACGTGGTAATAAAAGAAATAGATGGTTAAATTATAAATATTAGCAAGTACAAATTTAAATGATTCCTTATTGCTCAAATTCAAACTACCATATCCTTGGACTAGATTAATATTTTTCGATTCTGAAAAAAGCAAATTGAAGCTGAATTCTTCTAGATTTATTTTCTCTTTTAATGCTTAATCTCGGATTCTCGTACATACGATTATTTAAATTTTACGTAAAAGCTACTTTTCTTAAGATAATACTGAAAATACACATAACTCAAGTTTTAAGACCTATTCGATGATACCCTTCGACACGGGTTTCATTTTTGTTGTCAAAAAAGGCCCTAGAAAAGTTTGAGCAAAATTCGTGACCCGGAGATGAGGACCTCTCCTTTTAAGAGATGTTGAAGACACCGAAGAAAAAAAGAAAAAGAATTCGGTAAAACCTACAGATTTTGAGTCAACATCATGAGTAAAATAGTGCGTTAAACTCTTTAATCGACATTTTGCCCTTTTAGTTGCATGTTCCTGAATATAAATTTAAACAGCTTGTACTAAGTGGTCAGAACGTCCTGCACGTGGCGAAGAGGGGATCAATTCTATAGACGAAGCTTGTCGGGAGCATGATATCGTATATGCCGATAAGCGCAAATCGTCGTCAACTCGATCGAATACTGGCCGAACAGGAATTTTTGCGCATGCTTGCCGGTAAGAACATAAGCAATGATGACTGCCTGCTGCATGGTTAGTAAAATTACATTTGAAAATTTTTTTTCACGTATTAAAAAATCCGTAAAACGTAAAGATAAAAAAAAAATAGGAAGACAAGAAAATCAACGATTGAACTAACGTTTAAAGCGGAGGAAAAGAATACTGAAAAGATATATAAGAAGAATATTCAAGATATTTACAATAATATATGACGAAATGAATAATATGCTAGAGAATTTGTATTACGATCTCCCGCGGTACACAGCTTACGCGAGTGGCGACAAACTCTTGCAAGCGACACGTAAAAAGTATAAAAGACAAGCAATTGTTAAATGGCTCAAGAGTCAAGATGCCTAGAACAAACACAAGATTGTTAGACGTTGATTTAATCGCCGCAGTTATCGCGTTCGCAGTAGTGACGATTTTAGCGAGGAGATACGATGGATTTTAGATCGCTCAAAACTTCCAAGAACGTGTATTCATATCTTTTAGCAGTTATTGATGTTATCAGTAAATATGCATGGATAGAGCCTATAGTCGATAGCACTGCTAAAAATGTTGCTGCAGCTTTTGAGTGCGTATTGGTGAGAGCCGATGGCGGTCAGCGTGTGTGTTTTCAAACGGACAAGGGCAAAGAATTTGTTGGTCGTGAGATGCAAGAATTTTTGAAAAAAAAATAATAATATCGATTACAGATTTGCAAGAAATCCGGATACCAAGGCACCAATCGCTGAACAATTTATTTGCATTGCAAAAGAACGTATTAAGCATTAATTTTTGCAGAACAATTCACAAAGGTACATTGATGTTTTACAAAGCATTGTTGAAGCTTATAATACAAACAAACATTTAACTACTATGATGAACCCAGCATCTGTGATATGTACAAGGCTGCCAAGGCTCGTAAAAATATCGAGCGACGCTACGATCGAAAAAAATGAAGCAGTTTAAATACAAGGTGGGCGATTTGGTGCGCGTTTGTCCAGCGAGAAACGCATTTGCGGAAGGTTATGGAGGTGGATGGACAATAGAGTTGTTTAAAATTGTGCGTGTATCAATGTCACAATATCCATCGATGTATTTTTTAAATGATTGAGCAGATGAGGTAATAGATTGCTTTTTTGTGAAGAAGAACTGAGTAGAGTGAGGAAAGATTTAGATAAAACAGTGTTCGAAATTAAGGAAATTATAAAATCGAGAGGAAAGGGACGATTAATAGTGCATTATACAACACGGGGTAAAAGTAGCAAATTTTTCCCGCGGGTGAGTTTACTGTCCGTCCAGTTTAATAACCCGTATTTCCCTATGCATGGCAACATTGTTGAGTCCTCAAAAGTATCATTTGACATATTTATATATATATATATATATATATATGTATATATATATTGATATATAGGCCCAAAAAGAAGTTTTTAAATTAGCGGGGCAAAAGTTTTTTTGGTGACTTTATAGCACACTGGATCATCGATTCAGTGGATTGTTTAAAATCCTTACAAGAAGAAATTAGAACACAGAATAATTGGCTTACTAGACACCAACATGGGATCGACTAATTTGAAAAGGGTGTGACAAAGAAAGTGCTGTATCAGAATCTTTAAGAATCAGGCAAAAAAGTTGATGAGCTTTATTCGCGTGAAAAAGAAAAGTGGCAACTCTTACATAGAATAACAGCGTATGACGTTATAAATTTGAAATATGACAAAGATTGTACTTTATTTCACAATTTAGCATAGGGCCACAACTATTGCATTCATCATGCTGTAAAAAATGTTTATTCAAAAGTCAGCTATTTTAAATAACGCTCAGTGTTTAAAAAAGTGTTCGCGATAGACAGCCTACAAATTTTGAAAAATTTATCTCGGATCTCGTCACATACTGTGGGTATATTCCTTGCGGATCAAATACCTCGGAAGTGGACGAACCCGAGAGCTTTCGTATTCAACACCGATGCTCATAAAAAGCTAGGCATGCACTGGGTAGCTGTCTACGTAGATGCATGGGGCATCGGATATTATTTCGATAGTTATGGAATACCACCTTTCGTGCCTAATCATATACAAAGCTTGCAAAAAAAAATTGTCAACATATTCCAAAGTGATACGTCTGACGTGTGCGGACAATTTTGTATAATGTGTTTAGATTACATGAGTAAAGGTCTAGGTTTCGACGCATTCCTCGATAATTTTTCTGCTTTCTTTACGAAAGACGATGCTCTAGCAAGAGACTACGTTAATCTCCAAACAAAGAATAAATATGACGATTTCATGAGACATAGAGGATGTATCGTCAAATGTTTACAAACTAATTTGAAACAAAACATTCTTTATCCATGCTCTTGAAATGTTATCAACTACGTCTGCATTATTTGGTATAATAAGTTTTATGAACTGTGTATTAGCTGATGATATATTTTTTGTCACGTACGCTCTGACTCGGTAAATTTATAACCTTAACTACATCCACCAAGTCTTTCATCAAGCGGGTATAAGAAACACCCTTGCCGATCTTTGTACATCAGTTTTAGTCAAACATTTGTCCAACCATTAAGTCTGCTACGATGGCTCTTGAAAGTGAAAGTCGTAATACTACTCATATACAACATAGTATACGAGCTGACAAATCCTGCAGTAAGAAGGCTGTCATCGGTTTGAAGTGGTGCAGCGACCTAGAAGACAATTTTCGTATTGAACCATTCATCAATATACTTGGCTTAGATTTATGTGTAGTTCAGTTTGACACAGAGGCTTAGAAAAATTTTTGCCTTAATTTTCCTGATATAGAACATTATTTGAATGGAAACGCTAATGAACGCAGAGATCACAAGACTTATGGTAACGGGCGAATTTTACGATTTACCACCAGTCACTTGGGCAAGGCGATTGAGATTGAGGACGACCATAGACTAGTGCGAGCCGCTGGACCTAAACCATTATCAAAGAGACCTCGCAGAAGTGTTGTTTTAAAGAAGGTTACATTCGATCATTTGTTTAAATTAGAGAAATGTATAAATAAGCAGTTTGAATATCTGAATAAAATAAGACATGGTATAGCATCGCTATTTAAGAGCATCGCATATATCGCTGAAAAAAAATAAGGAAATGTATAAAGAACAAATTAAAGTGTTTGAGTGACGTCATCTTCAAGAAATTGTAAAATCTGTATCGAATGAAGATTTAAAATTTATGTACACCGAAGTTTCAAAATGTGTTGATGCGCTAATAAAAAAAAATGACTAAGAAAAACCATTTACTCGTGAACTGTACGGCGAAAAATTTATCAATATATATTAGGAAATTATTTGTATGTATAGCGATAAAATAGTGGAATCTGTAAATTCAATAATGTTGAAAAATAAAAAACGTGCAAAATAAAATCCGTCCACTTTAACGAGAATTATAATATAGTTCATAAAATGTATTTATGGCAGTATGCGTATGAAACTGGAAAATGGAAGCAAGCGGCACATGATCGTGAGCGCTTTAAGTTTGGAATTATGCCTCTTAGTAAAATTATCAATCCTATAATTATTTGCAAACTTCATAAATACAGTGGTAATAATAAATGAATTTAAATGAAACAAACTTTTTTTTATTTGAAAAACCTTTTATCCTTACCCAACTCCTTTTCCTTTACATTAAATTTAGAATAGTAAAGTTAAGATAAAATATTGTTTTTTAATTTATTAATATTAGTTGTTGAAACTAAGTAATAAAATTTAATTTTGCTGTTTTATTTATATTTTTCAAAATGAATTTAATAATTTATTATCGCCAAATAGCAATAACATATTGTTAATGGAGATGAGGAGGTCAGAGATATGGTAGTGCTAGAAGAGGGGGGTTACTTTAAGGAGGTAAAGTGGGGAATGAGTGGGAGGATATGAATAATAAGAGTGGGGGCGTGTTGGTGTGAGGGTAATGTCAGGTAAGGTCGCTCTGGCACGTCAACTCATTCCCCTTTACTCCTTTAAAGATTTAGTATGATTCGGACATTTGAGCTGTGTAGAGTACGAGCGAAAGTTTTGGGAGACGTTGCGCCAAAGTTAGTCGATATTTGCGAGAGAGAGAAAGAGAGAGAGGGAGAGAAAGGGAGAGGGAAAGAGAGGGTGAAAGATAAAGAGTGGGCAAAAGACAGAGTAAGTAAGAGAGAGAGAGAGAGAGAGAGAGAGTGAGAGAGAAAGAGAGAGAAAGAGAGAGGAAGAGAGAAAGAAAGAGGAATATAGTAAGAGAGACAAAGAGAGAGAGAAAGAGAGAAAGGGAGAGGGTGGTGATCTGAATGTGGTGGGAAGAGGGAAGCCACTTTAAGGAGGTAGGGGAGTGTTGGTGTGAGGGTAATGTCACTTGGGGTCGCTCTGGCGCATCAACTCTTTCCCCCCTACTCTGCTGGTTGAGGAGTCAGGGAATGTTTTGACGCTCCAAAACGACCCCACAACTTACTCATGTATTGTACACAAATATAAAAGTGATCAATAATCAGATTATTAAAATTATATCAATTAATTTTTTTATTAAAAATTGTATTACTAAGAATAATAAAAGAAAGTACTTACTCAGGTTTACACTTAACAAAATGTCCAGAATTATCAGTTCCACAGTGTCCATTTATTGATCCTTTTGAATTAAACTGTTCAAAACACTGTTTGTCAGCTGCTATACCTCCATATCCCCAAATTTGTTCACATTGATGATTTAAGGCAGGGCATACTCCGTTAAAGCAGGTACCATCACCATCTGCACATATATGTCCGTTTTTTTTGTAAACGTCTACTGGACAATGTCCTACATCACCTGTACAAGTTTCTGGCAGATCACATTCATTCGTTGCTTCTCGGCATATAGATCCTCGTGGTTGTAACTGTAACCGTTATAATAAGTCTATCAATGTTTATAGTATATAGGCGTATCTACAGAATAATTTTTTATGCGATTAGGGCTTATAAGGATTTAAAAAACTATAATTTAGAGTCGCATGTTCAGGTTATCACCTTCTACATTCTAGGCTCAAGGCCCAAACATCTTAAAATTGGGGGAGGGGGGATTTTTTGCTGAATAATGATATATTTTTAAATAGTTTTGTGTTAATTTTTTTAACTTTTTACTGATTTTTTAGAATTTGAAATTATAAAAATATTTGTTTTGCTTGTTATTTTAATAGAATATTTATCGTAGGAGATGCTGCACGAAGTTTCTACCGATATCTTATTTTGTTTAGATTTTATAAGAAAAACAGTGGTACATATATATTGGAGTAACTTTTTTCATTTAAAATGGCGTCGCTGCGCTTGCGCGATGATTTAGTTCGTACTTATCCATACTCTTGCCCTCAATCATAGCTGATCGCATTCGCATATACTGCTCGCATAAACTCAGGTCAGTTTGATATAGATATTGTTCGAACAATGTGCTTTGATAATTCTCTTGCCTAATTTTACTTGTAAAACTATTAGATTCAAGTATGTTCAATCAAGCAATATTATAAGTATTCTTTTTATGTTAAAATATAAAACTGTTTGGTGACAGTTAAAACTTCATTTCCTTTTAGCTAAAGAAGATTATAAGAAAGAAATTCAGTTACGGAACAAAAACTAGAAATATTTCAATTAAAATTTTATTTCTGTGTTTAAGAAAATTTTGTATTTAATTATAGCGTATTTCATTGCAAGGTCCAGTTATTCGGATCAGATGTTTAGGACTTAAATTTTATCTCTAGCGCTATTAATTTAGTGGACCAGATACTGTACACTCAAGATAAAAATTAGTACTATAGACAGTGATTTTGATCGCAGTAAGCAACAATGAGTTTTTATTGGGGATTGCAAAGTTCTTCTTAACTACTGGTTTTCTAGAGCATCTCAAATTTGCCAAAGACAGTAATATTTCTTTAACCTATGATTCAGAAAATAAACAATTTATATAAGTAAAGTATGTTAATACGTTGTAGAAGATCTATTCCTGAAGCCGCAAATGTATTCGATACCTTTAACAGTATTAGTCTTACTGTTTCTGCTAGTGGGTTATCGAGAGAAGAAGTATTGTGAGTATGAGTAATAAATAAAACCATTATATATTATTCAATTCTTGTATTATATTACATATATATTTACAAATTTATATTATGTAAAATCTTACTCCAAGATTATATATTTATTATATATTATATGTAAAAATTCAATCTTTTAATTAACATGTAGAATAATAATTAGATTTTAAATATTATTTCCTAGTCTTCAGTAGACTCGAATGGGCGCAAATGATTTATTTAACCAGTAGAAGTACAGTGCAGGCTATGATCATGAAAACAAATCTAAAATCTTTTTGAATACGGCAAAATAAGCATAAGTCATTAATAAAATATAATATTAAAAGATATGTGCATTATTATTGTCTATTTTATGAATTTGTATTAGTCTGTTGTGTTTCAATTGATCTTGTCAATAATTGGGTCCAGTTACCTAGTATATTTTTTATATTAAAAGGTTGATATAAATCAAGCAAAAATTAATTGCAAAAGATAAATATAACATTAATAATTTTAAGGTATTACAATTAAAAACTTTAAACCTGTTTTTCTCTATCATTGCATTTTCTTAAATTTTAGGTGCTGCCCCGCAAGATTTCTCTTGAGCAGTTCATAGAAATTGACTTCTCCAATAGACTTTAAATTTAGTATTGGTGTCATGCTCGTGTAAATGAGAGATTTTTGAAACAAATAAAATATAGAGACCTATAAATACGGCAAAATTATTAACATTTATCTAATAAATTGATGTTTTATACTGCAAAATTAAGAATTTTTGTTTTTTGGAAATTCGTTTATTCACCCGAGAATGGTCAGGATATTGAAGCTAAATTCATTAGGGAAAGTCAATTTCATCAAACTGGTCTTGAGAAAGTCTGCCGGGCCGGAATCATGAGTACAAAGGTTCATTGACTGACTAGGGGGCATTGGTAAAGCTAAATTAATATATGAATTCTAAAATCAAATGCATTTTTCTCTAAACTCAGAAAGTATGCTAATTTTTTAAAAATGATATGAAAAATTTTTTGAAATAATGTTTTAATTTTAGAGTTTTACGATGGTTTATCCTCTGAAAGAACTATTTTTATGGAGTGGAATCAATGTTACCGTTGAGTTAGTCCTCCTTTGGAATAGTATTGAAATCTAGTTCTAAGTAACTTGACCCTTAAATCGGTGTTTTCAGCAGCGGATAAAAATTGTAGATAAGAATACATTCTCCAGAAAATATAATAATTTTTATCTTCTGATGTCTGTGGATCTCAGGATTTTCTATCAGTTTTATCTGAAATCGAAAACACCAAAGTAACGGTCAATTCTGTTCAAACTAGATTCTAGTACTACTCCGAAGGACGTCAAGTTCAACGCTAACGCTGAGGGGAGTATACATTCAAAATAATTTATAAGAGTAAACAATTTTGTACATCAAAAAATATAATTTTCTTCCACATATTTTACCCGTTTCTTGAGCCATAAAAACAGCAAACCCTACTGAAAAATTTCAAGTGATTAATGACCTGATAAATCACCTGATTTCTCACCTGATTAATCAGGTGATTTATCAGGTGACTTTTTTTTTTAAATAAACCATTATAAAATTATAAATCTGAAATAAATTTTGATTTATTATAAATATAAATTGGCATTTAAATATAAACATTATACAGCAAATAATGTACAATGAACTTAAATTGTATACATATTAAAATATCATACATACGTAATCAGCAATATAAATAAAATGAAAAGTCAAATATATGTAATATATGTAATATATATATATATATATATATATATATATATATATA
>JAPYZA010005570.1:0-16311 GCA_030522685.1 Eupelmus azureus
TTATGGGCTTAGGTTTTATGGGTTCAGGGTTTATGGGTTTAGGTTTTGTGGGTTTAGGGTATATGGGTTTAAGGTTTGTGGGTTTAGGGTTTATGGGTTATGGGTTTGTGGGTTTAGGGTTTATGGTTTAGGGTATATGGGTTTATGGGTTATGGGTTTATGGGTTTATGGATTTAGGATTTATGGATTTAGGGTTTATGGGTTTGTGGTTTATGGATTACGCGTTTATGAGTTTATGGGTTTAGGGTTTATGGGTTTAGGGTTTATTGGTTTAGGGTTTATGGATTTACGGTTTATGGGTTATGGGTTTATGGTTTTATGAATTATAAGTTTGGGTTACGGGCTAATGGGTTTATGGGTTTACGGTGGGTTTATGGGTTATGGGTTTATGGGCTTAGGTTTTATGGGTTCAGGGTTTATGGGTTTAGGTTTTGTGGGTTTAGGGTATACGGGTTTAAGGTTTGTGGGTTTAGGGTTTATGGGTTATGGGTTTATGGGTTTAGGGTTTATGGTTTATGGTTTTATGAATTATAAGTTTGGGTTACGGGTTTATGTGTTTATGGGTTTACGGTTTATGGGTTTAGGGTTTATGGGTTTAGCGTTTATGGATTTACGGTTTATGGGTTATGGATTTATGGGTTTAGGCTTTGTGGGTTTTGGGTCGCTCACTCTGCTAGTAGACGCCTTTCGGTGTCGAAGACAGAGGCGCAGATCCTAGGACTATCGAAGGTCTGCGCAGAGCTCACTCTGTTAGTAAACACTGAGGTGGTGTCGAAAAACAGAGGTACGTGGGGCCTCACGTAGGTGGAGCCCCTCGTACAGAGCAGCTTGCAAAAGTATCTCACTGCTCTCACCACAGTTAATAAACAGTTACAGCCGTATAAGCTCTTCAATGAGCTTGGGTAGGCTACAATAAAAAAAAAGCAAGGAAGGAGCATTTACGAAGAGACATCGGCCAGCAACCAAGAGAGCTAGATCTAGAGTAGTTAAATGCGAATTTAAAGAACTTAGAATATTTCTTTATGTCGATCTGAGCTGTTCGCTCGCGATAATAGTACTTAGATCCAAGGATCCGGCTAGATTGTCCGCGAGTAAATCACATTAATTTTTAATCATTTAATTTAATTTTTATCTGAATTTGAGTCGTTAAATTAACTAAATAAATAGAATTTTTTAGGTTTCATTAAAAGTCAATATTTGATTTATAACAAGATTTCCTATCAACCTTCATTATCATAAAAATAATTGAAAATCGGTTGCCGAGGATTTTTGGTCGATATGAAACGCACTGTTGACACTTGTAATGACAATTTTTCCGTTGCAGTACGACTGGGTGCTAAAAGATACTCTAACAGACGTAATTTATCCAGCATAAATACGAATTTGTTAACTATTAGGGCTAAGGGATGTAAGTTTAGAAGAATTCGTACGTATCGCATGTTTTCATGCTAAAAATTAAAAATTAAATACATAGTTTAACAATAATTTTATAATCCTATTTTTACTTATTATGTACACATTCAAATAAAAAATATTTTTTTAAGATTTTGGTAAGTAATATTGGAATATATTGGTAAAATTTTTAGAAAATTATACATACCTGGAGAAGGTACGGATGATGAAACTTTCGATCCTTTCTTTTTTGAACCAGCCTCTACTTGATTGATTATTGGTTGAGGATCTACTCCACCTCGATCAAAATGACATTCATAAGCGAGTAAGTGTTTTGTATAATGTTTACGTAAAGTGTATGCCGCACTGCTACTGGCGCCAATGCCTAACAAGCCAGCAATATCTTTCCAAGTTTTATTTTTAGTGACCTATAAACACGTTACAAAAAAAAATCATCAATACTGCGAATAATGAAAATTAATAATTATGCAAATAAAGAAAAAGAAAAGAGAATTTTTAAAGATTTTTTAAAGTAAAATGGAAAACATAATATATTACAACTTTTTACTTTTTAACAGTATTTCAACAATTTTTAAATTTAAAAACATAAATAATTGACACTACAAGTCAAAAAATAATTCAATTTTTGGAAAAATTATAATAAAAACTCTAATTTAAGTTTTTATATCAATTTAAAAAAAACATGGCGATGAAAAAGGTATAATTAATTGTCTCAAACTAATCTCACATCTTCTTCTCTTATGCAAACAATTCTAAACGCGCAAGTAAACTTATGCAAATTTTGATAGACTTATAAACATGTAAGCATACATTTTTCAGATGTCTATACATATATATCTCTCTATATTATATAGTAGGATGGTCGATTGTTCTTATTCACCTCTGCCTCTTCCCTCCTCCTCCGCCTCATATCGTCCTCATACCCCTCCTCCTATCTCTCCTTAATTATCCACTTTACTGTTTTTTCATCGAATTATTAACTTTCCTATATATTTTTTTTATTCACTATTCGACACAAATTGTAATATTGTATTTTATTTAACTACAATCCGGACGTATGTGTGCTTCGCGCACATGCGGTTATGGCTGTTAAGGTTAAAGTCTGTCATTTAGAAACAATTCCAAAAAACAATGCAATCGCGACTGGCAAACCAATAGAAATGCCCGAAAAGGCATAACAATATTCATCGTACCTCGCTTTTAAGAATAGATTTCAAAATATTTATTTATAGAACAATATAAAAATTTGTATATTTCTAATATCAATATATGTCTAATATTTCAAATTCAATCGCATTTTTGAGCAAATTTAACTACTGATATTTTAATTTCAGTCGCATCTTTATGTGTCGAGCAACTCAATTTCTATTTAATTCACATCTAATAATTAGAATTGAGCTGTCTAATGTTTACTAGTCTAATTATCTGAGAAGCTATGATAATGTTAAAATGATCCTGTCGAAATATTGAGTATTCAACTTTTGCTCTTCTACTAGGTGCTTCAAATATGAAGTGGAATGTGGATAGTTTGATACCCAACCAATGAAATTAGTACAAAAGTTTACGTTTTAAGGATATTAATTTTGCTAATTTATTGTTAGAAATAGAAAAAGATCAAATAACAACTTTCATTATATCAGATCAATGGAAAACTAATGAGATGTGTTTGAAAATTTTGGTAAATATTAATTGTCATAGATGATATTTATAATTAAAACAAAAAAGTATTCAATTTCTTAAAAGATAATATAAAAACTTAGTATAGTATTACTTATGCAACCCATAAAGGAACAGATCAAATTTAGGATGACATTCATTTACATTAGACAATAGAAGTTTTAAAGAATATAAAAGAAGCTTTTCCTCCTCATACGTTAGATTTAAAAATTAATACTATAATAATTTTAGTTAGAAATTTGAGTAAAACTGATGGATTATGTAATGGTTCTAGATTAAGAATAACAAAATTATGTATGTATAATATTAAAAAAATTGAAAATGTTTTTTTCTATTCCTCGAATAACATTAAATACAGGAGAGTCATCATTGTCTTTCATTTTAAATCGAAAACAATTTCCAATTGTCTTAGCAATTGTGATGAGTATAAATCTCAAGGCCAAAGGTTTAATAAAAAGAAATATATATTAGATGACTATTATTTTTACATGGTCAATTATATATTGCTTTATATAGATGTAAAGCTTCAAAAATATTTACATTCAAAATAAATTAGAGAATAAATTGGAAATTATTAATACAGTTTGGAATAAAATTTTTAGTAATTAACATATATATATATATATATATATTGTGACGGGGTTAAACTTAATCCCCACTTACAACGATTGGTACTTACAGTAGTACTTAGGTTTTCTAAATCCAGAATTTCTATACGACTGACAATTTTTTTTAAAACTATCAATGTATATATACTAGTAATGTATCAATTCTATGTATATTTTGTAAAGCTGTGGCTATTGAGGACCTCGAGTGCTAAGTCAATAAATATTATTCGTTCATTCATTCTTGGTAGCCTTTGGTTCCGCTCAGCTAATTCCGGGGAGGAGGGAGAGAGAGAAGAGCGTTCAGCAGTGCTCGCGCATCGACGTCGCGTACTCCAGAATTGGCGAGAGCAACCAATTTTTGGCGCGCGCAATCATGCCGGCGCTCTCATAAGTATAGAGTGGCACGAAAATAGTTCAAATTCAAATTCGTGTTCTGCAACACCCCCCCCCCCACCACCAGTCGCGGTGTATTTCCCAGGAATACGGTGCTCGATAATTAAAAAAACGAGATTGCGACTTACCGACGGCATGGTTTTGCTGCTGAAAAAAAATTAAGAATAAAACGTCTGCAAATAACCAAGCGTTTTTTTCCCAAAAATTCAAGACGCTTTATTACTCTACAATCACAAATACATAAAAAAGTCCAGAGAGGAGTCACCCCTCTGCCGGTCTCCAAGGGCAGTTACCACACATCTTCTTCGAAGATTGTTCCCTCGGACCCTACCTGCGTCGAAGGAACCACGGGTCTGAGGGGTTATGCCGCTGGAAATCAGGGCAGCGGTGGTGATCGCTGACTCTCGGACGGCCGAACATGTAACACCGCCTTTGCGATGAATCGCCCGGGAGGACTCCGCTGGCCCTTGCCACCGAAGGTCGCAATATTTCTGACGCGGGCGTGGGGGATGCTGCTGCCGAGGCCTCCCTAGCTTAGGCTTTCCGGGTCTCTTCTTCTTCTTCGGCGAGGCGCCGCTGGACCTTGAGCGCCTCCTAGCGCGCGCCGTAGAGGCAATGACACGCCCACTCCTTTATCTTGCGGGCCGCCTCTTCTGCTCAGGCGCCCTCAAGCGCCGCTGGACCTCCACTTTTGGTGCCCAGGAAGAAGAAAACACCTGGGCCCATCGGTGGATCGCGTGGAAATTATCCCACGCGAGAAAAGCAGCATTTTCAGCGGCTTTTGCCGACTTATAGCTCCGGCAAGATTGCCGGAGGAGTTCCTCCATCTGCTCCCATTCTGCAGACGCAGATAATTCTAGCGGGACAGGTGGAGAAGGGACTCCTGACCCTTCATGGACCTCTTCGTCCGAAGGCGTCTCTGCGGCCGGGGGCGACGGCCCGTTCTGCCTGCGGAGGATGGGCGCAGGCGAAGGAGGGTACTCCGGCACCCTAGAGACTTTATTCTCCTCCGCCTGGACATTGCTATAGCAAGGATCGCTTGCAGAACCTCGCCTGGGACTCCGTTGTGCTTCTCCATCTGAAACAAAACGAAGGGGCGTGTTCGATCTCAGTCGAGGTGCCGCTAATTGGCTCGGTTAGCGATCGCCCTCGTACAGCCGGTTGAAACGTCACCCATATCCGTCGGTGCAACCCTCTTCGTTGGTCCTTTTGGCCCTCCCCCCGTCGGCTCAAGACATCCTCGACCGGGTCGGTCGGCGGAGGATCTGTTCGGGGTTGTCGGAAGACGATCACGGAGTTTTTCCAGGGATGGCCCCGTTTTCGCGGTGCTTCGCTCGCCTAAATTCTCGCAGGAGCTCTTGTACGCTCGCTACCGCGTCATCGGCCTTCACAGAGGCCTCGGCGTCACCACCGATTCCATTCGCAACCGAAATAATTAGAAGGTCGCTCATCAACTCATACGCATACCCTCGGTGGTTGAGAATTCTCGTCATCCCCAATTATCTCATCTTCGGGATCTCCGCCAGGAATGTAGGGCATTAAATGGCTGACATGAATCGCGTCATCCATCTGTCCGTCGGCGCTCAGCAAAGTATACGTCTTACTTCCGGGCTCCTTCACAATCACATGAGGCCTTGAGAATTTCGGCGCTAACTTGGCCGAAATGCCTGTGCTGCCGAGAACAAAACTCGATCTTTCCTCCAAACTAAGTCGCCGACGGAGAACGTCACATTCCTTCTTCTGGCATTATAATACGCTGCTTGTCGCACCTTTTCCTCGTCAGAACGAGAAGTCGCAGCCTCATGAAGCGGTTTTAAGCATTCTAGCTTACTGGCCCAAGCTTCAGCTGCCTTTCGATCATCTTCTAGATTCGTATTTCCATCCTACTTACGTATCTCACCTCCAGGAGGGACGGGCTGACGACCATAATTCAATAAGACTGGTGTCAGCACGGTGGCACGATGCACTATATTGTTGAGAGAGAAGATCTTGGTAACTTCTCATCCCAAGTTCGGTGGTTTTCCTCAACAAAAACCACAATCCTGGTCTTTAACGTTCTATTAACACGTTCTACAGAATTGGCTTGTGGGTGGTATGGAGGGGTGGTGAAATGGTGAATCCCAGCCTCCTCTATATACTATAACAGGGTATTTATAGAGTGCGTGGGAGTCGCTCCACGTTCACCCGGTTATTAGGTTAGACTGAATTATTTCGAATTTGAATCTTCGACTCTGACGCTGCTCAGTATGCGCAGCTGGATTCTGCTGCGCCTGCGGAGGTGGCGGTATTCGGCGTCCGGAGGACAACGGTCCATTTACTGAATCAAACGCGAACACGAAAGTTTAAGTACGATGAATGAGAGAGCAGTATATTCTGAGTTTTTAAAAATACACAAATGTTGGTTATAGAATTTATGGCGCGCCCACGCCGCGAGAGTAGGCTGTTACGGAGATTTTCGCGCTCTATATTTAAATAAATATTCTTTTGAGCAACGCTGGCTCGTCTCCGCGAACATAATTTTAAGATGTCAAAAAACCAAAATCGATGTCAACCTAATCGCGTCAAATTTAATATTTGAATTCGGCAGGGCACGGAGCCACTTGCCGATACTCTCTCGTTCTCTCTCTCTCTCTCTCTCTCTCTCTCGTTCATCCGATGATGGGCCAACCAATGGTGTAGTAGAGTGGTCCCGCTGCAGGTACATGCACTCTCACAAGAACTGCACTGCACCTTGTCACGCGCGCCCGCCACAAAACCAACGTCTCCAAAAACTATCCGAAAGGCCAAAAATGTCAAACGATTCGAGGCGCGTGCCGGCGATCAACTGACGATGGCGCGCGCCTCAGCCCCCCCTGACGCGAGTGCGACACACTCACACACACACACACACACACACACACACACACATACATTGCTCTCGCAGGAGCAAACATCTCAATTCGTGCCGTTGCTACCTGGTTGGAACGCGATCCGTCGGCTGCTGCTCACAAACCTATAACATACGAAACGAGCGTGAGATATAATTAATAAATTAATTATATCTCTCTCTCTCTCTCTCATTTCGCTGCCTCTAGGCTCAGGGACACAGCAACGTTTATCCGTTACAAGGCTCACGGGAAAACGTTTCCCGCGAGGATAAAGCGCGCGCGAAAATGAGAGAGACAGGCGAGTTTGTCTCACTTTCTCCAGCGCGATTTCACGTGCAGCGTCCTTCTCTCTCTTACTTACACCTACACACGCACTCTCTCTCTCTCTCTCTCTCGTCTTTCAGCGCTCGTTTACTAAGTTCTCGGTCTGGGTAGTGTGGTGTCGTTTGGTGCACCTCGTGAATTGGACATTTCATTATAAACTGTGGTATTAATTGGTACTTTTAGTGTACGTGCTGGTATTGTGTTCCGCAGAAAATTTTTCGTATTTTTTTGAGGCTAGCCCAGATAGCTGACCATCGTCTCTTTCTATAGTCTGCTGTGCGCCGCGCTTGCCTTCGCCAGCTTGTTACGGCCGACGATTCGGAGACGGAAGCGATTGGCGTTCGCGCAACGCACACACCCACCCCCACTCAGCGGCTCGAGGCGTAAACGCCAAGCCTCACCTACTCGGCCATCTTGGTAACCCGTTGCTAAGCAACGCTGTTCGCCGAGCCTACTCGAAAGCGGCTCTCCCACCTCTCCGCGCGCTCTCTCGCTGAGCAACGAGGATACGGCCATGCCTACGCACGGCGCGACCGGTGGCGCGGGTTCGGCCGCGCCGGACTGGTTTTTGGGTTTTAAAACTCAATTCGCTAGTTTTGCTGAGCGCATGGACGGCGCGAATCGTGAGCAGTTGGCGGCAATTGGTGAGCAATCTGCTGCGATCAGTGAACTGGCGAAACGTGTCTCCACAATGGAGTCCACGGTGGCATCACTCGAGTCCTCACTTGCAACTAATGCCACTAGCTTAAATATTTAATTGACGGATATTAAGTCACATTTGGCTGGCTTAGGCCAGCCCGTGCTGAACCGCGCGCTGAGCGACGAATTGGAGGTGCCCGTCACCGGCATTCCGGCCTCACTTTCCTTATCGGATGAACAGATCCTGGAGAAGCGCCGATTTTCGGCGCGCTAGATATGCCACAACTGACCAATTTTATTTTTCAGTTTAGTACCTGGCAGCCAAAACAGACGGGTAATGCGCGAGCGAATAGGAGCGTGAGTGCGCCCGGCTTGGTGACGCAGTTCACCACGCATATAGCTCGCGACAAACTTGTTGCGAGATCTCACAAACTGTCCCATATTAGCTGCGACACGCTGTTTGGTATTGGCGGTACTACCAAACTCTTCGCCAGGCCATTGTGGCCCAAGCCCATCTATGAACTATACAGAGAGGCTGTAACGACAACAATTTGAGGTTAAGAACTCTTGTTTTCATTCGTCGTGATAAAGATGGGCCATCCACCGCAGTCAGCTCCTCAGCTATGCTCCACAAAGTCATTGAAGAACTTCGATCTGCTCGAGAGAAGGAGTCTCTCCAAATGAACACTACTACCAACGATTGAGGCCCCCAGGGCTGCGTGAGTGTTAATGCCACGCTTCTTCCACCAAATACTCAGCTTTTAACCAATATTTATTCTTCTACTTTCTCTATCAACAATTTATTAATCTTTCATATTAATATTAATCGCTTTTCGGCCAATTTTTAACTTACTGGAGGCTGAAGCGTTAATCAGTCGTCCTGATTTTCTGGCCGTGACAGAAACTTTTCATGAATTTAACCAAAGCGATTCGGTATACTCTCTGGATGGCTACGATTTCATAAGGCTTGATCGACTCGACAAGGGCGGTGGTGGCCTTGGTGTGTTTGTCAGGAACTCTCTCTATTCCAAGCTTCTCAGGCATTCAGATCCTCACTGTGACAATACGCCTGAATTTATTATACTGGAAATTTCTACTGCCACCGAAAATCTACTCTTTACCGACAGTAAGTGGCCGGCCTGCCGGACCACTTTTTTAGCTCTTTAGCAGAACTACTTCCAGCGTACAAGCACGTAGTTATCACAGGCGATTTTAATATTAATATGACTTTAACGTCTGATGCCTCTCAATATTTTCGTGAAACACTGCAGGACCTTAACCTTTTACTGGTATAATCTGAGTCCACTTATCACGTCCTCTCTGAGTTCAGGATTTCGCCAAATGGCTCGATTTGTACATAGTCAAACTTCCTGACTCAGCCCTGCAGTATAGCAAATCGCAGTCGCCCTTTGCAGCAGGTCATAATTTAATCAAGCTGTCCTACAGAATTGCGAAAACACCGCACACTACCAAGAAGATTTTCAGAAGAAATGTCAAGAATATCAATAGAGAAAGCCTAATTAAGAAGCTCCTGGAGGAAGCTAGCGTGCTTGGCTCAAACAATCTGCATAACTCAACGAATCCGAGTAACGTTGCTGTTCTTTCGCCGGAGTTCGCGAAACTCTTTACTAGTTATAAGTCACCTCATCTTAACGCTGTAAATAGTAGTTTTAGAAATATATTCACACACTTCAACGATACTCTACTGGAAGCCTCGGACCCTAACTGTGCTGCTCGTCTGCTCACTGCTGCGCTCACCTCCGCACTGGATGAACTTGCCCCGTATAAAGAGATCTCTCTCTCTCTCTCTCTCAGCGAAGAAAAAACCTTGGGTCAGTCCCGACCGTCGCCTGCAAATGAAGCTGAGAGACAAGGCATACAGATTAGCCAAATCAACTGGCTCCTGTGCAGCACTGGCAAAATACAAAGACCTCAGGGCCTCGGTCCGCAATAATCTGGATTCTGCAAAGAACCATCACATCTGCACCAGCATAACGGAGGCAGCAGATCATAAGAGCAGATGGCGCATTCTGAACTCGTGGGGCCTGGGAAGGTCACGCCAGAGGTCACCGATAGAACTGTTTTCGCTGGACGACCTAAACGTGTACTACGCTTCAACCACTGCTTCCATTCCACCACTGTCTTCAAGTGACCTCGCGGAGGCACAGTCCATGGCCCCCAGTGATCTGACACGTCCGGAATTTGTCTTCAAACCGGTCACAGGGGACATGGTGCTATCCGTCTTGCGCAACGTGTCGTCCAGATCCGAGGGTAACGCCGGCATCTCCAGTGATGTCTTGAGGCTCGTCACTCCAGAGCTCGCAGACCAAATAGACATTATTTTCAACCACTCGCTGGCTACGAGTACGTTCCCGTCCGACTGCAAAAAGGCACTAATCTTGCCCATAGCGAAGAAAGCTTCGATGTCCGGCTTGAGCGACACAAGGCTTATTGCGATGCTGTCTGAGCTTTCGAAGGTCTTGGAGAGACTGGTGTACGACTGGTGTACGAGAGCTGCATGAGTACTTACTGGAGCACGACATTACCTCACTCCTGAGGCTCACGGATGAAATCAAGCAGGCGATTGACGAAAGAAAGATTACGGCTACCGTCTTCTTTGACTTCAACAAGGCCTTCGATCTTGTGCCGCATGATCTTTTGCTGGCCAAACTCAGACGCATTGGATGTTCATCAGCCGCGTTGAAGTGGCTCCACTCCTACCTGCACGGCAGATCCCAGTCGGTGGTCGACGCCAACGGTAATCAGTATCTGTGGCTGCCAATTACAGCTGGAGTCCTGCAGGGCAGTGCTCCTCTTCGCCGACGACCTACAGGTGTACCTTTCATTCCTTCCGGCCGGTCTCGGCGATGGCATCGCCCGACTCAACGCGGATGTTGATCGCATAATCAGGTGAACCCTGGATAATAGGCTTTCAATCAACGCGGCCAAGACTAAGGCCATGATATTTGGCAGCGTAAAGTTCGTCCCGCAAATTTATCTGAATCTGGCTCCGAAGATTATCGTTGATGGCTACCCGCTGGATTTCCAGACTGTGGTTAAATGCCTGGGCGTTATCCTCACTCCACGACTTGATTGGGATGCTCCGGTAAAGCATATAGTGGATAAAACGTACGGTACACTTGCCTCGCTGAGACGGCTGAGGCACTCTCTGTCTATGAGCCTCAGAAGAACACTGGTTCAGCCTCTAATATTCCCTCGCTTTGACTACTGCTGTGCTGTCTTCAACGACCTGGATGCTACGAGAGAGCTGGCTCTCCAAAGAGCGCAGAACGCCTGCATAAAATATGTGGTGGACAATATTGGATGGCGAGACCATGTTAAGCCGCACCGTCTAAAGCTTGGCTGGCTCTCTCCCAAGCTCTGCCGTGAATACGTGCTCGCGACTCTGGCGTACAAGGTGCTGGCCAACTACACGCCACCGTACCTTGCAAATAGATTTGTTGTGATTACTGAGGAAGTCGTGGTTAGAGCCTCTTCACGTCTGCCAGCCAGGACACTTTATGAGCTCACGGCTAGAACTGAGCCGTGACGTAAATCATTTGTCTGGTCCGCTACCAGGATTCTGAACCAGTATGGAGCCGTAGAATTTACCCTAGATAGCTTTCCCTCCTTTAAGAGGATGTACCAACACAGCCTCAGTGAGCGGAATGTGAGTGACTGCCAGGAGAGTTATCCGAGAGGGCATCATCCTCGGAGAAATCCACACTTTTATCTTATAATTTTTTTATTTACTTATTTGTTCATTTTATTTTCTTATATATTCTATTTTTTTTTTAGTATTAATTATTGCTGTTTACACACTTCTTGTTTTGCTTGTTTATACCACACTTTGTTACTGCGTTATTTTTATCTGATATTATTATATTTTACTTTTGTATATTTTACATTGTGGCCAGAGGGAGTTCTACCCCAAGGCCGAAATAAAGTTGTATCAATCAATCAATCAATCAATCAATCAATCACGCAACGTACCGCGCTCAGTGATGCACTGGTAACTGCAGCCACTCTGCAGGCAGTGCACACGTCACCCACTCACACACGCAACGCGACGGTAGATGCTTTAGCCGCAACCCTGTGAAGGGGAGCCGTATAAAACTAGCGCGAAGCGTAAAAGGTAGACGGCCGTGTGGGCGTGTACCTAGACGTGTTAAGCCGGCCGGACTTACCTCGTATGTTACTAGTTGTTGCTTTAAGGGGGCCAGCCTGAGTTAAAATCACTGAAAATTAGTAAAATATATTACTATATAAAATAGTAGATCATAACTTTTGTTGAAATAAATTTTTTGTACTTATTATATACATATTACAGATCATTTTTGCATATTTAAGTGATCTATATTGTTCTCTAAGTCTCTAATACCGCCCACCGTTAGAAACTTTTAATTTTGACTATTTTACCCACTTACCACGGGTTTTCTAGCAATCTACGCACGTAAGAGTCTCTAATAATTATTTGTTACGTTTTTTCGACAAGTAATCCGTACATTCTGTAGTGCTACTCTAAAGGAGTACTGTTAGCCCAACCTAGTATAAATTCATTAGCTGGTTGGCTCAAAAACCCGTGGTAAGTGGGTACAACAGTCAAAATTAAAGGTTTCTACCGGTGGACGGTACTAGAGACTTAGAGGACAATATAGATCACTTAAATGTGCAAAAATGATCTGTAATATGTATATAATAAGTACAAAAAATTTATCTTAACAAAAGTTGTGATCTACTATTTTATATAGTAATAAATATTTTACTAATTTTCAGTGATTTTAACTCAGGCTGGCCCCCTTAAAACACCTGCTATAAATATCTCGCTGGACCCTCTGGTAGTACTCCTCGACAGCTGAGCTCGGTCCATATCACGTTCGCGTGGTACAGATAGTCAAAAAGATCGCGACTGTCGTTTTAGCGTTCAATAGGTGCGTTCTGTATAGCCATGTTAACTTTTTCATTCTTCTCACTCTCTCTCGGAAGACTTCGGTCAGCTCGGCTAATTCCGGGGAACGGGGAGAGTGGAGAGCGTTCAGCAGCACCCGCGCATCGACGACGCGTACGTGAGAATCGGCGCAAAAATAATTAATATTCACATTCGCGTTCCGTCACGATATACATAGCTATATGGAAGAGCGGTTTACGAGACTTGTCAATGTTAGTTTTGGAATTCTCGTCTAAAGCGAAGTTAAATGCTGAGTTCTATATCGTCTAAAGAGGTCTTACACACAACTATGTATATCTATATCATAGGGGAGCATCAGTCCCCTGCGCACGTTGCGCGCCAACTCCCCCTATTTATAAGGCCATCTGCTTTTAAAATAAAAATTTTTAATTTTTATATTTTATTAAAATAAACTATAATATTTATAGTAAGGTATATTGTTTAGTACTTTCAAACTTTAAAATTTATAGTATCATATACAGATATATAAGGATAGATATTAATAGTATCGTTTCCACATCACCTTGAGCTAGATACTTCAGTGTGTTTTTATTAGTAGTTCTCCAAAATTTTCTTTATCTAATAGAAAGAAATAAACATTTTAATCGACTATCCAAATTGCAAAGTTTTTTGATTATTAAAAATATATAGCAAAATTGCATAATTTACTAAATATAAGAAAGTTTCCTATGAATTTAATGACATAAAAGTACAAATCCTACAAATAACTATTCAAATAGACATCAATATGTAAACAAAATATTGTTCTTTACAGCTACAAGATCCTGTATAACTTAAAATCCATATACAACAAAAACAAATAGATAAAACATCAAATTTCCCCCTCTGAAATAACGGCTATTTTTGGAGATGGGCGGAAATTTTAGATCTCATGAATACGATTTTAAATAAAGGAAAATAACATTAAATAATGAAAAACATCAGACCCTCTGAAATAACGAGTATTTTGGTACTAAATGGGAATCGTTGATAAATAGGGCATAAATATCACAAAATATCATGACAATGATGTCAAATCGAGGAAAGTAACGTGAAAATGTCGAAAAATAACGTGAAAAAGTTAAAAGATAACGTAAAACCGTCTAAAATAACGACTATTTTTTATGATAAAGGGGAAGTTTTAATGAATCAGGGTTAAATATCGCAAAAAATCATGAAAAATACATCAAATCGAGAAAAATAACGTAAAAATGTTAAATTATAACATCAAAAAGAGGAAAAATAACGTAAAACCACTCAAAATAACAGCTAGTTTCGGAGATAAAGGGGGATACTTCAATTAAGCAAAAATATCGCAAAATATCCAGAACGTCTAATCGAGGAAAATAACATAAAAATATGGAGAAATTACGTTAAAAAGTGAAAAAATAAAGTGAAATCCTCTGAAATGACAGCTATTTTCGAAGATACCCGGGGATTTTAGATAAATTAAGCATAAACATAGCAAAATATCATGAAACCGGCGTCAAATCCAGGAAAATAAGATGTCGAAAATTAACGTAAAAATGTGTAAAAATAACGTAAATCCCCTGAAAATAACGGCTATTTTCGGAGATAAGACGGCGAAATATTTTTATAATATAGAGAGATATATATATGTCTATATATATACACTAGGGGAGCCTCGCCAATAACATAAAATCCCTCAAAATAACGGCTATTTCCCGAGATAGAGTAGAATCTTTAATAAAATAAGCTTAAATATCGCAAAATGTCATGAAAACAACGTCTAATCGAGGAAAATAATGTAAAAATACCGAAAAATAATATTGAAAAGTGAAAAAATAACGTAAAACCCCTTGAAATAACGGCTAGTTTCGGAGATAAAGGTATATATCTCCCTATATTATATAGTTGTTTTAAGACCGGCCCCCTCTCCCCTCCTCTCCTATCATCTCCACCCTCTCCCATCCTCTCCGCCACTCACCACTCCTCCCCCCTCTTATCACCCCCTATACTGCCCCTCCCCCCCTCCCATGATTATGTGTTGTCTCATGTGCCAAATCGCTTCGACATAATCACAGAATTTGTCACGTAAAAAATCACGTGCTTTTATACATTATAAATCAAGCTATAAAACACGGATTTTAACACATGTTTTAATAGTTGATTTATCACGTGTATATTTTCAGCAGGGCATATTTTGATAATATTATTATTTGGTATCATAAAAGTTGTATAATGTAACTTATAGTTATTTGTTATATCAATTTTCCCTCATAGCTAAGTTAGAGTCCTTACTGAAGAAGCCCATGTGGGATCCATGTGGGAATCATATGGGATTCATATGTGATCCCTGTAGGACCTATGTGTGATTTTGCTGGGGGATCCATACGGGACCCATGTGGAAATCATGTAGGAACCATACGGTTGCATACATTTTATTTTATTATTCATCAATTAATAATTAACTAAATTGTAACTACTGAAGTTATAACTATAATATACACTGCATAAATTTACGTAAAAAATTGAAAAAAGTATTTCATTAATATTTTGTATGTCTATAGTAGAAGAAACAGTAAAATTCATTCATTCCTTTAGCCACTTTTTAATATTTTTAAGTTAAAAATAAACATAAGATCAAATAATGAAAAATTCTCGATACTTTTATTAGATATAGGAGAAGAAAAAATCAATCAATTTACAATTCCAGAAACATGGAAAACTAATAAGGTTTGTCATGAAATATATAAAATATTAAGAATGATTACTGTTTTTCAAAAATTGTCATTTTAACTACACATAACGGAAACGTAAATAGTTTAAATAATCAAATATTGCAATTAATTAACAATGAAACTATAACTTATTACAGTATTGATTATGAAACGTACAAAGGTGTGGATCAAACAGACAATGATATTCATTTAAACTATCCGATAGAAATATTAAATAATATAAGAGAAGGACTACCTCCTCATAAACTTAATTTAAACGTAAATGCTATAGTAATGTTAATTCGAAATGTGAGAAAAAGAGATGAATTATGTAATGGAATGCGATTAAAAATAACTAAATTATATAAATATAACATAGAAGCTGAAATAAATACTGGAGAATATAAAGGAAATACAGTTTTTATACCACGAATCACATTAAATAATACAGAATTATCATCATTGCCATTTATTTTATATAGCAAATAATTTCCTATTGTATTAGCTTTCACTATAACTATTAACAAATCCCAAGGTCAAAGTTTTAAAAATGTAGGAATATTTATAAAAAAAAACATTATTTTCACATGGTCAATTATATGTTGCTCTTCCTCGAAGTAAAAATTCTTTTAAAATATTTATTCAAAATGAATCAGAAAATGAAAATGAACTAACTAATATAGTTTGGAAAGAAGTATTAGAAAAATAGTTACCATTATTACCAATAATTATAATTTTTATGTAAATAATTAATATTAATT
>JAPYZA010005571.1:0-12030 GCA_030522685.1 Eupelmus azureus
TAGACGATCTATGCATTCAGCAACGTTATTCACTATCTGAAAACGTTCTCGAATCTCTTTAATGTGTATCATTTCTAAATGATTTGATTGTCCATAAATTACAAGATCAGATTTAATTATATCGTCGACTGTATCTATAAGTGAACTATATCCCGGCATAGTATTAACAGCGTTTAAGAGACTTTGGATAAACATGCTGATAGGAAATATACAGCAGATCAAAGAAATTAAGATGATTTTACTTAAATTATTTTTTGGTTTTGCTAAAGTTGAAACGCTCATAAACATTCGTAAAAAATCTAAAATTGCACTCGATATTGATGATTGTAAAACATATTTCAAAAAAATAACACATGCACAGCATAGAACTATCAAGATTAACAAAACTGTATTGTTAAATACTAATAAAAGTTTTTCAACGTAGGTTAACAAATTCTTTGTCGTTATAATCAAAATTTTATGGCTACCAATAGGTTGTGTTTGTGCATTCCAATAATGACGTATCCAAAATGCAGCCATCGAAAAGTCCACTGTTTTAGTTAATATATCATTGATTATTCCTTCAGTTTCCCCAACTGATCCAAAATAGTTCAACCATTTTACCGTCATAGTTCCATTCATGTAATTTAATACTTCACATAATATTTCAGAATAAAATCCGCTAACTTTATTGCATCCTTGTTTAGTTTCAAAGTGTTTATAATCAGTAAAAATAGTATACATATTGGCTTTAAAGGTGTAGCTATTTAAATTTTTTGTTTTATCAAAAAATAAATCTTTGCAGAACGACGAATCTATTTTAAAATAATATTTATGAAATCTACTTAATTTAATATAAAGTCTATAAAATTTTGTGTTAATAAAAATAAGAAGGGTTATTAAATCATGATTAAAATCGATTTTGTACTTTATTCAATTTAATCATTGATTTTATAATTCATACAGTAATATTAATTTATTTAATTAGAAATTGGAATGTTTTCAGTAAATAAACCTTTTTTACGTACTTACTGTGAATAATATTCGAGATTTTAATCTCATTTTCTAGTAATGTCCATGCTTCATTAACCATGTTAGTATTTTGTATTTGATTCCAAAATTTTGGTGAATCTATTGAATAAGGATTAAAAGTATAAAGCTTTAATTTACCCCTTGAATTAAGGCATTCGTAAACAACAAATAATGTGCTAAAACTCCAAATTGTATTAAAAATTTCACGTGCCATTTTACAACTATTTAAAAGTGTTTTATTAACAAGAAAAAATAGTGCTTCATTATTCCACCAAACTGAATTTCTAATATTTTTCAAAATTATTTCGAGAATATCTTTGGATGAAATAGTAATAATAAAACTGGTTGCTGGATAGTTATTTTGTCTAACTATTGACTCATTTAACGCATACAATCTATGAAAGCGTTTATATTTTTTGAAAAGATCATGCTGTCTTCCGTTGAATAAAGTTATAGGAATTACACGTGAATATAATGATTGTTTTAAGGTTGTATCATTTTTATTATGATTAATAAAAATAATATTGTTCGTTTGATTTTCATTGAAGATGCAATTAATCAATTTTCCCTTGAAATTATATATTTCATATGAGCATTATTTTATTTATATAAGTTAAGCAAGCTTTGTTTTAGTACTTACAGACACATCGAATACTTTTTTAGTAAGTCCAATATCTAGTAAGACACTTATTCCTTCACAATACGACAAGATTAATATGTTATATACATAAATATACAAAAACATGTTCTTTAATTCGAATATCATAATGTAGTTCTACTGCTTTATCATTATTTACAATATATGTTAGTTCAACTTTAAACGAAAATTCAAAAAACATTGTTATGTATTAGAATTAGAGTAAAAAGTTGCGCAAGTATTTAACTTATGCAAACTAAATGAAGAAAGGAAAATTTAGTTACTGTATGCTTCAAAAGGAATACAATAATGATAAGTAAAATGTTGTTTGTAGTTAAGTATTTATTTATTTAAACAGCATAAAAAATTACAACAATCGATTCCTCTATTACTACAGGTTACAGTGATAATTTCAGCAGAGGTAAAACATAAGTTTACCTGAATATAAGCCCGGTAAAGACTTAATAATAGCTAAATACCTAAAATTGTATAAATGCCTGGTAGCAAGTTAATGATAGCTAAATACCTAAAACTAAACTTAAAACTAAAACAATTTATAGTAGTATATAACCTATTAGATAACGGTGTATAAAGTGTTCTGTTATGGTTTAATAACTCTTATACTATTTATAGTTTTATTCACATCTAAACTGTAATAGCCACTTTATTTCCCTGAAAAGCGGGCAAAAATGGCATATTATTCCCTCAAAATATTTTTTCCGCATATGTGGGAAATAAAGTTACTTTATATCCCATTTCTACACGAAAAATTTTTAATATGTATGAAACAAAGCAGTAGCTTTTTTCTAAATTTTCTTTCATTATATTTGAGCGCTTAAATCATCACCAACGCCAACGCGTGTTATGTATTTAAAAACGTTTAAAATCAATAAAAATTACTTGAAGATTATTAAATCTTTGTTTACCACATATTGACATAATATTTTCACTTGGCTTAATACGTCCGAAATTTGAAATGTAAATATAAAAATTTATAATATTTTTGAGTTTTTCTCACATTATTTAGAAAGATAAAAATAAATACATAAAATAAAAAAAAAATGTTTAGTTATCTTTCTTGATTAAAAAATAATTTAATATAATATTACTTACATTTGCGTGCTGTTTTTATCAATAATTTTGTATACAGTCATTCTTTGTTTTCATTAAAATTTTATATACAATTACTATGATAAATGGGTTTCATTCGAAGTTGTTCTTGTTTACAAAAAAGAATTTACCTATTGAAAAAATACGGTGCCGATTACAAAAAATCATTTTTAAAGAAAATTCTTTTTATTTCATAATCTTTTCTCAGTATCACAATATTCAATTCTTAATAAAATTTTTTCAAACTTTGGCCTACTTTTGTGTGATAGTCAAATTTAATTATTTGAAAAACGAAGGTTTATAAGTATCAAAAATTTGAACAACATAAAACGCCAATAATTTGAGAAATACAAGTGCAGTGAGAAAAATAAGTTTAAAATAAAAAAAACAATTACGACAATTATTAATCAAAATAATTATTAAAACAATTAACAATTAATTTTATATCACGAATCACATATAGACACCATTCCAGTGTTACCAAAAAGAAATCGGTATCAAATATCGGCAGATTCCTCAAACGCTATAAATTTTAATTCATCAATCGCTGACCGTTACTAAAACAAACAAACATACATTTCCGCTCGGCGTAAATAATAATCATTTTTACGAGTCTATCTGCAAATTGTTGACGGACCAAAGAGCGCGTAAATTGTTACTCCACGCGCAGCGCGAATCTGTCGCAACGCGCGTATATATCTTTTTCAGCCTAAATAGATTACGACATACCGCTGCCCTCGCTGTACGCAGAAAATCAACGCACAATCCGCCGATATAATAACAAATCGCGATTCCTCGCACGGAAAACAGCAGAATCTTGCCGATTCCCCCATACAAACAGACGTATACAAAGCCGCTCGCAGACAGAGCGGACCCCCCTGAAATTTCCATCGCATCGGCAAAAATGATGTCGCTCGCGGGCGCATAATACTTTATTATCATATACACGCGCTCTTTCGGCCCTCCGCTACGTCATCATCATCGGCGAGCAAAAAAACCGCCACTTTTTCGAGGCGCGCGCGCGCGCTCGGGTAGGCCTCGGAGCTCTAACTATTGTTTTGAGCGCGGGGCTCCCATGGCAACCGGTCGGCCGCCCCCGACTCTCTAACAATTTTCTCTGTCTCTCTCTCTCTCTCCGCGCGCGCGCGGGTGGTCTCCTCGTTTACCTTCTCCACTGCTCGTGCGTGTGTGTGTCTGCGTGTATATAGCCCAGGAGAGGATGCCGAGCGCAGCCAGGTAACGAGGATGTCGCTGTTCAGGACCAAGGAGTGGTGGAGGACCGAGTGCGGCGACTCCAAGGAGAGCTTCGATGGCCAGAGTTTGCTGATAGTCCAGCAGCTGTTTGGTCAGCAGGATGAGAGCGGGGGCAGGGACGTGATAGTGGTGGTCAGTTATTCGGGCTTTTTGAGGATTTACGCGCCGGCGAGCCAGTGGGACGAGGAGCTCAACGCGCCCGGGGGGTACAAGTCGACGGACCTCGTGGTGGAGGCGAAGCTGGCCGATTGCATATTGGATGTCAAGGCCGGCAAGTTTGTTTCGTGAGTATATAGGATTGGGTTTGGTTGGAGCGGAGGGTTTGTGTTTTGGTGGTGATGGAGTGGGTTTAGGTATGGTTGGGTGGGTGGTGTGTACTGGGTGTATTGATTTGGGAGCTGCGGGTGGGTTGACAGCTGGTATTGCAGGTGTTTTGCGTGTGTTTTTTGTTTGGGCAGATTCGATTCTGGGAATTGAAATGAAAGAAAGGGAGAGAATTTGGAAAAGTGAAAGAATTAATTGTAACAGTCAATTTCTGTTTTAATTTTTGAAATGTAAATTTTGGTTATTTAATTAGTTTATTACAAATTAGTTTTATTTATTCTGAATTAATTTCATGTTAACTTTTAAAAATAAATAGAAAAAATGTATTCATCACAAATAATTTTGTTAATAAAGATTATACAATTTAAGTAAAATTAGTTTAAATTAGTAAATGTATCAGAAACGTGTGATGGAAAATTATTTTGCTAAGGTTATCGCTTTGCGCTGAAAAAACGAATGGTCAATACAATTTTTTATTCTAAAGTTCTATGCCGATCTAAATATCTGTTGAGGAAGTCGAGACTCATTCTATTTTAAGTCGAAGAAAACAATACTTTTAACCAACTTATTATCATTCACTGATATGTGTACATGGAATGAGCAATATCTAGTAATAACAAACAGTTATAAAGATTAAAACAATTAAAATTTTCCCAGAAAAGAAATTAATTAATTATTGTTATAATAAAAGTATTGTTATGCTGGGAAATATTCTTTATTGTTTGATACCAATATTTTTTCATTTTTTTTGCGTGTAGACATAAAAGTTTTTCCATCGCCCTAAGACACAAGCGTTTGCACTTTACGATATTCTTTGCCTTCGAGATAATTTTGTCAGTGCAGAATTGGTTTGATTCAATGATAAATTATTTCAACGCTTCATCAAGTTAGTTCTTATAAACAATGCAAATGATCATTAAGGATCGACATTATGAACTTTGATTATGAATTTTCATAGTCTCCATTTAGTTCTTTTTATTTATAATTTTACTTATAGTTCGTTTTATTTATAACGATCTTTATTAATCATAGATAGAGCTTTAAAAAATATTTATTTATTTTTCAGTGGATCTCAAGATACAAGGCTGGCTATTTTGACTCCTACAAAACTAGCGATCTACACGGTTACATTAACAAAAGGTTCCACTGAACATGGTAAGTACAGTGCAGTGACGTTTTTGTATGATTAAAATGCAATTCTCATGCTACTAAATATTATTTATCGTGTTTTTTGTAAACACTGGGATATCTGCGTTAAAAGAAGTGTCTTTATTAATGTGCCGACGACCGAACCATTTCTCTTTTTCGCACCCTTATCTCAAGATGCGAGTCGCTTTATAATTTTAGTAGTACTCTTATTTTAATTGTATTGAAAAGAACACTATCACTATACTTTTCTAATACTTATCATCTTCAGTCTTCTCCACTTCAGAGCTATTTTTATAATTTTTCTCCAACCGTACTTACTCGATATCATATTTCCCAGTAGCAATCACCGATCTTAAAAATCCAAAATTAACTTCAGTCGCATTAATTTCTTAAAACCCCATCAATCAAACAACCATCCTCCTTTACCCACAACAAACGCATCCTTCCCTTACCCCAACCAAATACCTATTCCCTCCCACCCATCAAAAACCATTCCTCTCGCCAACACCGCAGAGCTCCTCCATCACTCCCCGCAAACCCATAAACATCCACCCAGCTCTCGCAAAACAGTCTCCCTCACTCTTGCAAAAATCATCAGCAAAAAGTTTAATCGCCGCGCTCGCGTCCCTCTCGTCGTGCTCTCTGGATGATGCCGAGGCCGGGATACACGTCCGATTCTATCAGCGGCGCCAATCGCAATTTGCCCGACTCTTCAATTAGCCCGATGACTGCTGTATATACACGTAATTGCGCGCGCGAGCGCGTAATACTGGCGAGAGGCGCGACAACCGCACGCGCCGCTTGTGTATTTACGCGAGCGGTCTAAGGTATATAATCGACAGCCTGGAGCCTGCGTGTGCGTGCGCCTGGCGTTTGAGCTTGCGAGATGAGAGTAAAAAGGATGGACGAGAGAGCCTTGGGGGAGCTTTGACGAGTGCGTGGGGGGATTGGCTTGGTTGGGTGGATAGTCTGGGTTTAAAGTATGGGTGAGGATGGAGGTGATTGCGGTGATGTATATGGGGTTTTGTGATGGTGACTGGGTTTGGTTGGAGAGGTTACTTTTGGTTTGATTTGGGTGAGTGGGTCTGCGGATGTTTTTTCTGAGCGGGTGTGATGAGGGAGAATAGTAGTAAATTGGGATTTTAATGCATGTATAAAGTATCCAAATCCTATTTTTAATAAAGCTTTTAAAGTTTAAAATAAAGCAAGGAGAAATTCAGTTCTATAGGATAAGTTGTTGCTAATATTAAAGTCAACAATATTGTACAGTGAATACTTTTTATGATTTTAGATTTAATTTATCTCAATTAATATTAAAACTATCTATTATACTATTATTTGATTTAACGCTAAACTTTTATTATTGAAATATTTCATGTAAAAAAATATTAAGATTTGGTAATTACCTTTACAATGAACTTTTACAATATATATTATAAACAGTTAAAAAAACGAAAAAAATGTATATATCGCAAATATCAGATCTAATCAATTATTTTCCCTAATAAACGTTTATGTAAGTAAAACAGCAGCCAGAGCTATACAACAAATTTGATGCTGCAAATTTTTAACTTAAGTCGATTTTTGGAAACTACATCGTGAGCGTACAAAACGTATGCTTGGAAAAGTTTGCATGTCAAGTTTACGAGTTGAAAGCAATTTAAAAGTAAAATGCCAGTTTCCGCAACAGTCGGTTTCACAGAAAGTTTATTTTATTTGTAGATTTATGTAATTTAAGATACGCCGGATTTTAAAGAAATTACTTGTAGTCGATTCGCTTTGGATACATGGATTATCTGATGTTGTTATATTATGATACTTTCAAATATTTATAAAAAGAGACATTTTAAAGAAAATAAAATATAAATTAACAATAAGTATCGAATACAACCTCTCAACTTACACCCAATCATTCCGCGCACGTCTAAACTTCCAACAATCCACCTTTTTGTCCCTACATCATCGACCAATCCAACAACTCGCTAACCTGCGGTCAATTGCATTTAATCGCGGCGGTTCCTGCTTTACACGTATATCATGTTATTCAGGTACTGTTTGATCGAGCGCGATTGACACCGGTCTCAACCGGTTTTTCCCAGGGTCGGCCCCAACAACTCCACAACAAAATTACCTAATTCAGCGACAATTAAACCCAATCAATCAGTCCCGCATTCCTCAAGCCCATCTTCCTCTCTCAAACATAACCTCCAATCGCTCCGCCCTATACATTACACCTAACGACCCGACCAAATGTACATACTCGCAGTTCACCGAACGAGCACTCCGATCATTATATAGAGAGCGAGAGAGTCGCGTGCACGTATAATATATATCTTGAGGCGTTACTGAAATGCGAATACACATGCGAACTGACCTATATCCGTCGGTCTTGTCGCGCGCGAGGCGCCACGCAGTCGTCGTGTGCACGTCCGGATGGCTTCGCGCGGGCAGCAGCAGGCGAAAAAGAAAAACAGAGCTGAAGCTCGTGCCAGATGACGACAGCGTTACGGGTTTAGGAAGTAATGGATACGCGAGCGTGCGACACTCGAGGAAGCGCGCCGATCGAGGTTTGTTCGTATGGAACGTCGGCGCTGGCTTTAGAGGGAGGGGCTGCTTTTGCTTACGAGACATTCGATGAAAAAGAAGAATGCAGGATGGATACATGGAAAACGCGGAGACGCTGCTAAATTAACGAAATGCGATGATTATAATTCGAACGTCACCGCGAAAAGTCAGCTTTTATAGAAGAATAGCCCTGTTCCTTTGTAACGGCAGGGAGCGAAAGAGATGGAAGCGTGTGAAACTTGGTAGCTGACGCGCGCGCTCTGGAACGAAATAACAGTAAAAGTATAAACTGCTCTTTTCTTTGTATACCCAGCTGGAAAGTGGAGTCGGGCTCTCGCGATCTCGCGAGCTAGCGGGCGCTTTGCAAACTGAGAGTATGTAGGACCTGATCTTGAAATTCTTTTTACACTTGAAAGGATTGTTTTGTAAGAGCCTCGCTGAAAGAGCTCGAGCGCTGTTGTATTCCATCTCTTTCGTGGGATTAGTTCGCGGTGTGTACTTATGAATTGTTTTGTTGGTTTTTCTTTTAGGTGATAATGAGTCATTGAGAGTATTCGTGTTAAATACTCGGTACATTTTTAATAAGAAAAGTTGATGAAGGTTTGAAAGTATGCTTATGTTCTTAGGTGAATCGATCAGTTATTGTCGGCTCTTACGATCAATATTTCTTACATTAACTATCGCAAATACATTAGAAATAAAATCTAAACTCTATGTTTCAATGATGAAGTAAAATTAATGCATTAATACACATTTTCCTTATGATTTCCAACACTCAGAACGAGAATCCATTCAAATGTTAATCAAAAGCTTATTAATTTCCCCACAATGCATATCTTCTCAGAAAACCAAGCCATTTTTCATTTCGCTTAGAAACGGCTTCTGGTGAACCGTCGCGCTCTTTCGCATCGATTCCAGGACTCGCGAAACATCGGAATTCAATGTTATCGCGGCGCAAAAAAATCGCGACAATAATTGCGCGAATAATTTGCAAGCGTCGCGATGAAAAAACGATAATAAATCAGAGCGAGCTTATGTAGCTCGAGGAAATGACAGCCAGTTGCGCGCGCGCGCGCAAAACCAAGAGCCGTCGTTTATTAGCTCAAAGTCGACGGCGTTTCGAAAAAGGTTTTATGGCAAAGCGCATTCTCGAGCGACATTTTTATGCAAAAAAGAGAGGCGAGAAGAGACGCGAATGAAAATCGCACGCTCCGCTGAGTCGCGTGAGCGAAAGCCGGATAGGTGAAGCCCGATGTGGTATACAGGATCTCGGGGCTTTTTGCATACCTGACTTTTATGCCTGGCCGTAATAAAACAGACTTTGAGCTTTGAGATTTGCTTTGTTGAGTGCGATTGCGCAATTGTCGGGAGCTATGTGGATTTTTTTTTCTCGCTGGGAGGTCATAAATCCGGAACGTTTCCATGAATAAAGTGCGCTGTTATTATGGATTTTTGTTGATTTGGTTGGTGCGCGTTTTGCAGAGAGGCAGAGCAGTCGTTATTTCAATATTTCTTCTATTTATAGTGCTTTGACAATAACTTATTTGATCTGGGTCATTTCTTTGGAGTTCTGTTTAACAAGACAAAATCGTTGTTTAGATGCAAACGAAATTCTGAACAATAAAGATAGTGAATACATTTTACCTTTTATATCTTCGTTTGGGTTTTATTTAAATATTTAAGCAATTTATTAAACAATTTCGTTAATATTTTAATTTAAAACAAAACTATACAAGGTACAGAGCTGCAATTACCTATGTTTGACATGGCTATTTTTAGTTCAATATGAAGATTTAAACCTTTAATCAAATTTTATAGTAAAAATGAAAAATAAAACAAATGAATTTAGAAAATTTGAATTTTTAACTTATTAAAGTTGAATCTTGTGAATGAAGTTTGAACTTATGAATTTCGTAAATTTTATAATAAAAATAATCAATAAAAACTTTGCCGAAACGACAATTATTATTTTAAATATTTTTTTTTGGAAAAAATGAATAAAAATTGTAGTATACGATATCTATCATATTTTTAGTCTTTGTATGACTAAAATAATATTTAAAAAATATTGGGCAAATTATTATACTTGACAATTTAGTAAACTCGACCAAGTATTTATTACACCAAAAAAATTCTAGAGAACAAGAGCAGACCCAATTAGATCTAGCAAAGTGCTACCTAGCTAACAACAGCTCGCACGCGAAACTCACATACATCTACGCAACATTCTTCTAAACTCATTTCAAACACTACCGCTAAACGACCGGCGATCAAATCAACCACAATCAACAACCCACCCTTTTTTTTACACTCTTCCTCACCATCTAAAATCCACTCGAACAAACCTTCGCAAAACCTCAAAACCTCCACCGACGCATCCCTCAAAACCCAGCCCCCAACGCAGATCCTACATCAACCTCGATCGGAAACTGCACGCGAAGCTCCAGCCGCGGGCCTCCCGATACGGAGTTGCCGCTCGTAAATATTCTCGCGTCACGCATCTCCGCGGCTGCAGCAGCAGCGAGAGAGAATTAAAAGGCGAGTCTTCGCGGAGCCTTGAAAAGAGCCGCGCATTGTCGTGTGTGCGCACTTTACGTCACGAGTCGAGTTTCTATGTAGACGCGATCGGCATTGGTAATCGGCGCAGCTCGATTTCGTTGATTAACGGGGCGGCTTGGTTCTTTTGCAGGATGAACGTTGTGGGATACTGGGAGAATGAGGGTAGGGTTGGATGGATGCCGAGGTGTGGATGGCAATAAAGCTTTCTGGAAACTGAGAAGATTTCTAGGCTGACGTGCGGAGTAATAAATTGCGGTGATCGTGTTACGTTTGATCAGTCGCAATGACTAGACACTTCTGTTTCTGCATGTTTCTGATTTCGAAATGAGTCCGAAGCTCTGTCCGGATGGTTTACCGGTTTTAAGTTGGAAGGCCGATGCTTACGATTAAACTGTGGCGTTTACTATTTTTTTTTTTTTTTAATTTGAGAAAATTAAATTTATGCAAATTTACTTGAATTTCGGGGTTACCAGAACGGTTAACAAATTTCTTTCAAAAAAGTAATAAGCTATTCAATTTTCATATTCTTGCGATCGCAATCAAATTGAATTCTACGAAAAAATATTTTTAGAAGATGACTTTTGCATCTATACATAAACTGGTATTATATTTAGAATATTTACATAGAAACGACTCTGCTTGTAAGTAGACGTTTTGTGAAATCGCGTCGGGAAAACGATTGCAAGCTGAATACCTGATTATCGGTAATGGATGATGACTAAGTAATAGCTCATTCGTTGAGTAGACGCATCGCACTACAGAGTGCAATAGAAAAGGCTTTTTACGTTAATAATACAATCAATGAATATGTAAAATAATTTTTTAATCGATCTTTTATCTAACAAGTTATTAATATTATAAAATAAATGCTTTGAGAACAACAGGATTTGGTTACGAAGATCGGAGGACCTTTTAAAAGTTCAATCGCGAAAAGATAAGTCACAATTGGGAGCGGTTGATTTACTACTGCCAACAGTTTAAGATCAATTAGCATTGAAATACACAGCTGTACGTTTAAGAACATATTGTACTATAATCTGTCATCTTGATTTACCTAACGAGATAAAGACTTGAGGTTTTTCAATTACTACCACATATGTCTTGTTCTCCATACTTTTTAAGATTATAGTAAGAGAGATTAATTTCAGTTATTTGAACTTTCGCTCGATCCGTCTGTCCTCTAATGTAATATAAACAAATTATTGGTTAAAATCGAGATGTTTTATAATATGTTTATTAAATCATCACCAAAATACATATCAGAAAATATTTCACTTATTCTAGTAATCTTTAGCAAAATTTAATCGTTAGCAAAATTTACTTATAATTTTATAGTTTCAAAAACTACAGATCAAGAAATTACAGGGGAGAGTGGCTAATAACGAAGATTGAAAAATAATAATAGCATTTGCGATTAATAT
>JAPYZA010005572.1:0-12029 GCA_030522685.1 Eupelmus azureus
AGAGAGAGAGAGAGAGAAAGAGAGCCACAGGCGCGCGCGCTCGCGTTCACACACACACACACACACACGTCTGCAGGCGGCAGCCGTCCAGGTGTCAAGGCCATTCGTGGTCACATTATATACGTGCTTGCTTGCTGGCGGGCGCGCGCGCGAGTCCCACGTGCCGGGTTCCCACGTGTACTCTCCAAGCTCTTTCTCTCTCTCTCTCCCTCCGCTTCCTCGTCCTCTCTTTAGGACGTGTATATATACACACACGCGGCTGCCTCTTTCTCTCTCTCCTTCTCTCACTCTCCTTTCCAATTCAGCGCGCCGGTAATCTCACACACACACACGCGTGTATATATACGTGTATCGGCACGCGATCCCCCCGCACAGGGCCCTAGTATAGTGCCGGAATTCGCGAACGCACCCCAATCGCCATGAGCGATTCTCCCCCTTGTATATATATACGCCAGCGGAGGTATGTATCTTCGAGTGCGCGCGTTCGCTACCCCCCTGTGAAGATATTCGGCGCGACCCCTGACGTGTGCAGCTCGCTTTCTAGATCTATATAGCCAGATATCTGACGTCACGATGCAAGACCACACGTATACGGCACCCCCTTACATGAGCCCACCCTACTTCGGCTGTATATAAAAGTCGACGAGAGCACGCGCGCCCTTAGTTCTGCCGGCGATTGACGTAGTACACTTTTTTTCTCTTTTGTATAGGCGACGTCTGGCAAGGGCGCAAAACTTTCGCTAAAGACGCGTAAGCGTGCAGATCGACGCACGTGTGCGCGCTTAGTATAGTGGCGGTGATTTCTTATATGCATGGCTAGGGTAGAACAAAGTGTGGAGAGCTATTTTGAGCTCGGAGATCGCTCGATATTCCAGATGCTGGATTTATATGCTGGATGGCAGATGCTATCGGACAATGAGGGTATGTACGTATGCGCTTATGCATGCTTGTAGAAGCTGCTAATGCGGATCGGAAAGAAAGTGTTTACGAGCGAGTCCGGGAGACGGTTGGGATATGATGGTTTTTCGTTAGATGTATATACATTAGGTTTAAAGTTAGAAGTTAACCGTTTGCAAATTCAGTTGATAGATTTTAGTGGAAACTGATGAGGACTACCATACTAGCCTAATCAATAATCAGGAACCATACTCTCTGCCAGCGGTCAGCTCTCTTCACAGTCTAATATGCATCCACAGCCGGAGCTTTTCTGCATAGAAATAGCTCTAGAATCGCTTCACCCCTTGCCTATACCATCTTGAAAAGGAGACTGGGTCAATGTTCCTCGAGACCATGAGTAATAAACGCGTGACAGCTGCCTGCATCCACACTCGCCTCGCAAACTCGTCACGTTGAAATTCAGGATTATGCTAAAGTGGCGCGTAAGTAGGGCTCGTTTTCGTTTTCAGCGAGGCGCAGGATGGGAAACTTTGCGCCAGGATCAGACCGTAATGCGGGCAACAAATTAAGTGGGCTGTCTCCTCTGGGGCCGATGTTTCTCTTAAAGGAACAGTTAAATTAATTGTAGTAATTACAGAATTCAGAGTTATATATCCCGGGCATTTTTATCCGACCAGCGAGAGCCTGCTTAAATAAACATTTTTAATAAACGCGATAATCGCTCTCGCGACGTCCTGCTTTTTTTATTATTCGCGGGCCGACTTGTTCCTGAATTGTATAAATAGCGCAAGTGCGCGCAAAACGCCGATGTAAATGAGCGAAGCGCGCCTCGGCAAAAACAGTCTTAATTGCACGTTAACTCCTTAAACGAGAGCGACGTCGCCGTTTACTCTCTTATCTCTTTCATCTCGCTCTCTCCCCCTTGCTTCGAGCACCTTAAGGCCCGAGAGAAAAAAAGGCAGTCGCGCTTAAGGAAAGTAAAAAAAAAATGACGAGTTTGTCAAAGATAATAAAAACGAAATTACACTTGCCTCCTGTATCATCCGCGAGGGGTCACACGCCATGAGAAAAATGTTCGCGCGTCGACTGCAGGTATGTACGTGTGTGTGTGCGTATAGGTGTGCGAGCGGAGCCCAGGTGGGCATCGAGCCGCGACATATGCAGCTGATTACCGTGCTATCGATGTGGGAACGCTTTCGGTACGGGCATCGGCAAGCAGTGTTTTTACTCTCCACTTTTTCGCTAAAGGGTTGGAGGCGTGCGTGTGAACTTTTTCAAGATGTTTTTCGACTGCCCGTAACTCTCCGTTTACAGCTGGTTTTTCTTCTTGGATTTTTTCGAAGGCGGTTATTATGATTTTTATGATTGATAAGTGAAAATTATTTCGAAAAGCGAACAAGTTTCGCTTGGTGATTGATGCTGAGAAGTGTGGTTTTAAAATTTATTTGTGTGAAAAAATTGTTTAAATTGTAAATTGTTGTTAACTAAAAAACAGTAAAAAATTATCAAATGTAATTAAGAAATGCGAATAAACAAAATATTTTCAATGTGTAATTTTTCACTATTTTGTTTAAACAAATTATCAACAAATTGCTTAATCTAGTACAAACTAGCTTCCTCCCAAAACAAACCCAGCAAAGCAAATCCCATATCTCTTACCGCTGCGTAATCCTAATACAAGGCAGCTCCCTCTTAGAGAAGGCGAGGCGAAGAGCGGGAGAGAGAGCGGGAGAGAGAGAGAGAGAGAGAAGACAAACAAATAGGTGATAAAAAGAAGACGTAGAAGTAAGTCCTCCGGAGAAAAAGAAACAGCCGTATTTGCCGTACGGTTTTATCAACGAGGAACAGTTGGCGCGTCGCGCTCGCTCGCGCGCGCGCGTGCTTGGACCACCGTGAGAATCTCGATGATTTATCAACATAATTCCCATGGATGCTTCAGCACCTGGCGGAGCTCGCTCGCTCGCTCTCAGCCGCAGCCTGCTAAAGTTTTGTCCGGCAAAAAGGAACGAGCACAAGCCGGGCGCGAGCCAGCGGACAATACTTGCCCAAGCGCGTCCGGTGCGGCCAGCAGCAGCACACGCATATCATCCGCCTGTGTGTGTATGTATATATATAAATACGCTCGCAATTGCGACAGACGATTTGTCAATCACACGCTGTTAAAAAAAATGCGCGCGCGCGCGAGCGTGGTAATCGGTAATTACGGCTTTTTAATTTGCATAATGCAATTTGCCACCTCGCTTTTTTCGAGAGCGCCTTTCCCAAAGCGCCTTTTTATTATTTATTCGAATTGTTATTAATAACAGGCCCCGCTGGGGCTGGCGCAAATTATAAGCGAGCCGAAAATTCTCAGCGGCCGCGCGGGGACGTCGGGGAACTGCAGCGGCGGGAGGAGGAGGAGCCTTTAAATTAAGAAAAGACAAGAAATTGTACGGTTTCCATCGAACTCCGCGAGCTTTCATCGGGCCTCGCGCCTCTTTTTCTCAGGGTATCGCTTACTCGTAATGGAATGCGCTTCCTGTTGAAAGTAATACCTTCGCGCGAACCAAGTACGTCGTCTTTGCCGGCCAGCACAATATCTTTTCCTCGTATATACACCCAGCATGCAAATCCCCCCCTCCCCCCCCCCTCATCTTAACGTTTTATTTTCCGCTCCGAGGGAGAGCTCGAACAGGTGCCAAGTGATGGCACTGGCCTTGATTGCAAGAGGCCCGTTTCCGGTCAATTACGAGCCTGCTCTCTCGCGAGCGCGACACCATCGACACTGGCTTCCCCCCTTTTTTTTATACGCCTGCGCGCTTAATACATGCGGGATCGCGGCTAAGTGTATCGTGATCTGGAGCGCAGGCTTAATTTTCGAGCGGGACTTTCGCTTAGCTTCCTCTCGTTGTAAGCTCCTTCTTCGATCTTAATTGATTTCTTTAGTGACGGGTCGTTATGGGCCAAGGGACACTTCCTGTACTTTGCTTTTTCTTTTTTTAATTTCTTTTATGGGTAATATAGGTTACGCTGCTGTTTGGTACTTGTATGCCGGATGTAGGGTGCATCCTGTGGATGTTGTACCGTATTAGAGGTATTAGAATGGAGAGAACTATGTTACCGACTTGAGAAATGTTCCGGTAGTTTTCTGTAATTCGACGGTGGGTAAGCATTCAACGAAGGTGTTTCCGAGCTCTGCCGCTAGAGGCGCACGAGGTAGGGACCACTTTTAACCCTCCATGAGTGAGATCGAGATCTACTCTACCCCTTATCGTATACAATCTGCAATATTGTTTAAGCAAATTTTATTGATAAATATTGATTTACGTTTAATTTTGAATTTCGTCAGAAAATTTAAATATTTGCGTGTGTTACTCTGTCATGTCAATTTCAATTATTATTACAAACTAGAGAGTTTAACAAATCATTTAATTTTTAATGATAAAAATTTTATTGTTATAGGTTATTATGGTACATAACTTTTGAAAATATTGATCTCAATCTTGGTTTTTAAAAGAGTAACGGTAAGTTACAGAAAAAACGTTTTTAAAAATTCTTATAGACAGAAAAATATCAGTATCACAATCTGAGTTTATCGACATATTTTCTTTTACCGTGAACGCATAATTCCAATAGTTTTTATTAAGCAGCAATATAGAATAAAAAAAGTTGGCTCTTACTTTCCTTCACTTCTTGATTCAATTAACTTCCTCTGCGCAACCGCAATCTGGATAGTGGGTGGAAATACTTTTGGCGAGTTCTGCGGTCAGAAGAACGAATGCCAAAGTGCAGATGCTTCGAAGATTGTCCGGTGATCTAAGCCGTTTCTAGGTTTTTGGGTCAATGTTATTGGTTTTTTCTTTTACCAAATACGTGTTATTAAGCTTGGGGACTCCATTCAATTTACCGAATACAGTCGAAGGGTCGAGGGAGAGAAAACCTTCCCTTGAAAGAGGGAGGACACAAAGACTGCGCAAGAAAGTAAACAGGTGGACCGCAATTTGGCCCGAAATCACTGAGAAGCCGAACAAAACCTCGCCCTTTATGCCACTGCAATCAAGTGATTTTTATGTTCAATTTCCGAAAGTCACTCCGATCCCGCTCGAAATCCAACAGACGGCGGTCCTCTGACCTAAATTTACATTCTCCCTGATTTCACTTGCAGCACGACAACTACCACGTGCAACGCTCTACTTCCACGTTTATCCGAAACGACCCGGCGAAATGAAAAAGAAAAATCGTTACACCATATGGCGCAACTACAATCCGCCCCCATAAATATCATCATTTCTTAGCTGTACCCGATCTCGCTTAACAATAAGCGCACGTGTGTTACGTGCCTGGGATGCGCGCATCCTGTGCAGTGTCGCCAGGCATAATATTCGCTTTCTCACCGCACGCCCACGCTAAGAGCAAGCCTTTCACGCGCCGCTATGATTTCCAAAAGGGTCCTGCTCGCGCGCAGGTGTATACAACATAACGCCGTGTCCCGCGTGGGATTTAAAAAGAAATTTTTTGCGCTTCCTCTCCCGATCCTTCCTCCTTTCACTCGCGCGCAGCGCACATCACGATGCTCACGCCCAGGGTTGCTTTTTTCCATGACAATATCAGTCCTGTTACGCAATCCCGTTACGAAAGCCTAGCGATGTATATCGTCTAGAATTCGGCGGCTTCTATAAAACCGCGCACCTGTCGCCATTTCTTTCGGTATCCCGGCGCGCTCGCATCCTGCGACGATATTCTCCGTTAAAAAATAAAGGAAAAAAAGCGCGCCGATCTCTTACGCAGTTTTAGGCAGGTTGCGTCGCATACGCGAGCGCGCGTAACGGTGCTTTTATTATATTTGAGAGACGCCGATGGAAAAAAACTTTCTCGATCGGTAGCGTGGGAATGGAGATTCGCCCAGAGCCTCGCGCGCTTGTATATACGTCAGAGTGGTTGCTCTAGCGGCCGCTACGTTTTTGATCGTACTGTGTGGTCCGTAAAATTGAAATTAAGCGGCTAATAATAGGCATTTTAGGAACGACGCGCCGTGTTTCTTCTTTATAATCAAGCCGAAAGCAGGCGAAAAAGAGCCAGAGGAGCCGGCTGTGTTCTGGCTCTCTCCCTCGTTAGCCTAATTTTACGAGTCGAGCCACTGCTCGCGCGGCGCTTGCTATTTTTCATAATTTTTGGGCAATTAGGGGAGGATAGTGCACGCGTGCACGTGATAATACTCGGGAGACACGAGGCTGCGGCTAAGGCGGCTTGTTAGCCCCGCTGATCCTGTAATCGGACTGTGGCACGACTGCGCGGGGTGGTCCCTTTTTTGTGCGTTTTTAGTCTACGTTATGCCGGATCCGATGCGGTTGGAAATTAAGGAGAGGCGCCTTTTGATACGGAACTTGGCTAAATGTGTGTGTATATAACGAAAGTGGGCTACTTTTTTGCCCTTGTTTCCGCGAAAAGCCCGTGTTATAAGGAGTCCTTTATGCGGCGCTCGATTTAAACGAGTGGCACTCTGGGCCCGCTGATGGAGAGGAGAAATTGCCGGATGTCGAATTACTTTCGTAGACTTTCCAGGAAATTTATTCTTAATGAGCCGTCCTGATAGCGACTTTTTTTTCACGGCGTCGTTACGAGCGAGGAGGCGCTTATTGAAAATAAAATTAGTGCTCTGTCTTGCTGAATGCGTGCACTTTTACGTGGAACGGTTCTAACTATGAAAGTGGTAGGCGTTTTCACTGCAAATTTAAATCTATTTCCAACTCTACACTGCAAATCAAGCCTATGGATGCACTGTAATTTGCTTGCAAGGCAAACTTTCATTTGCTTTTGATAACATCAATTAAAGTTCTGTTGTATTATCTATACTAATGAAGTAAAAAATGAAAAGTATGTTTTGTCAAAATTTAAATTGCAGTTTATAGAATAGTAAAAAATTTAAATCACAGATTATAGCTGGACGAAATTATACGACTAAGTTGCGTTTAAATACACGTGGTTTGGTTTAGCACTGCTATTCTTTTATGGACATAAACTATGCGTCCATGATATCACTTGCTATCATTATATTATTTTTTTAATGTATTTGCTTTAAAATAAATGTTATTTATTATTCACTCAAAAACTGTATAACTATATGACGCACGTAAGTTACGCATAATATTTTATAAAAATGTTTAGTGTTTAGTGTTTAGTGTTTTAAAACACAAAGATTTATAATACAGAATAATTTTTTTCTTGATACATTAAAATGTAATAAGAACATAATCAATAATAAGAATAATAATTTTGTGAAACAAAAGTAATTTGTAATTTTTTTAATACTTTTTTTGGTTGATGGAGTAATTTTAACTTCAAATCCAGACTTGGCGTATCAAAATATACATTGAACGCTGATTCTTTCCAAACTAAATTTATTTTGTATTTCTTTAATTTAAGGATAACTTTTAGCAATTTCAAAAAAACTCAAGCATGATGGAATAATTCTGAACTCGAATTCATTAGTGTACTTGTGCTGTTAAATAAAAATTAAATTTCAGTAGTTTGTTAAAACAATTAACAAAATTAAATTAAAAAATTCTTTTTTTTATATTCAGACTTAAATAAACAATAGTTTTGATCTGGTAAGCAGTTTACATTATTCGATCGAGTCCAAAATAAAATCTTGTCATACCCACACGTACACATACATACAGAGATCACAGCGAGAGCTATATTTTTTCAATAAAACGGAATTCACCAAGAACTAAAATTCCAAAATATTCCCATTTTCATTTATATAAATCAACAAAAAAAAATTCTCTCAGAACCGCACAATTGCATCCTCCAGCAGGATAAAAGACGCGCAGCGATCCCTATCTCACTCGCGCGCGCGCCACGGAAGGAGGTATAAAGCCGCGAAGCGGCCGAGAAGAGAAGAAAAAGGGGCTCGCTCGGCGCGAGCATATAGCTTTACCGGCGGTGTGCGGCGGACACGCGACCTGCGCATGCGCGGTCGCGTGGGAGGCGGCGGGCGAGCGCGCGCGCGCTTCACGTGTGCTGAGAGCGTGCCGCGCGTGACTCGCGCTGCGCCAGCTAAGTGGGGGCTGGAGAGCGCGCGCGACTTGAAAGAGAGTGGGGATTTAGGGAGCGCTTGGACGGAAGGTGCTGCGCCCTAGCGGGAGAATTCTGAGGTTGGAGGAGGTTTGGGTCTGGGATAGCTGCGGGTTTGAGTCTGGGGCGCGGCTGTCTGCTGAGGGTATGGGAGTAATGTTTCTGTGGAGTAATATTGATTTTCAGTAGTACTGTCGCGTTTTATTCGGGCGAGTTGGGGGGTTATTGATTGAATTGCTTTCGTTGAGTTCTCTTTGACTGTAGAATTGTATTTGAAATATATTTGTGTATGTTGTATAATAACGTAATTTTTCGAATTAATATGTTTAATAGTATTTTGTGATGTTGCGTTGACTTATACCCACTCTAAATGATGTAATTTGAAAAAGTTCAAATTTTAAACAGTTTATTAAACAATTTCCAAATTAATTAAGTGAAGGTGGGATTATTTACTAGGTATGGAAAATTTAATGAATCGTTTATCAAATACTACCTTTAAATTTATTCTGAAATATAAAATAGCGACCACATTTATAGAAATCAAAACTTCAATATTCATTTCAAGTTACTTACCAATATTTTTTCCGATTCCTTACCTCTACCCAGGCATACGCTCTGCTCTTCGATGTTTTCTCAAGTTTCTCACAAAACCTCTATATATCAGAACAAAAAGACGCCACTGACATAACAAAAATTTCCAATTTCAACGGAAAAGTATCAATTAACCACACCAAACGACCAACTTTCCCGCGGAGCAACTAAGCCGCAGCAGCCTCATCTCTTTCGCACGGCAGCGGAACCCCATCACCCCGTACATATACACTTCTTGCCTCCAAGTTACTCGCGCGCTGTAAAAGTTAATTCGACGCTTTTTGCCCGCGCTGCCGGAATTCGCGCGTCCAGCGGTATTTTGATGAGGAGCCGACGTCGGAATTGCAATTTGAATTAGTCGCGAAAGAGAGAGCCGCTGCTAATGATTCGAGCAAAACACAAGACCGAGCCCCGGCCGGGGGTATATAAGTAGATGATATTCGACTGGTTGTAAGAAACGATGGGCGCTTTCTTGCGCGCGCGGGCACCGTGAAAGAGCACGACGGATTTTTACCTTTTTTTTTACCGAAATCTCTGTGTACTTAGGAGGACTGTTTTACTGGAACACGCTCAATTTCAGCGTAATGATCGGGCTCGTTATCGAGCGATCGGCCGAGCTAAGGTTCACACGGGAAATTAATTTTTCGACTCGGGCCGATTAACGTTTTTTGGTAATTGCTAATTAGCGCTTGACTTTGTTGGCTCGCCGTCCTTTTCGCATAATTGGGGCTTGAGTTTCACACGACTTCGGAAAGTTGCGATATTGGTCTTTTATTATGTTTATAAAGGTTTATTTTTTTGTATAATTAATTGTAAATAATGTCAAGGAATTACGGCCACGTCGCCTTGAAACATCTGTCAAGTACAACCCGGCATTATTCAAATTGCAAAGCCTGCGTAATTACCAAACGAACAATCACTTTTACAAACAACTCATTAACCTTAAACATTCACACCCATCGAATTCTCTCACGCAGCCAAAGCCATCGTAATCGACCTCTACAATCAACTTCCCGCATTTCCACCTACAAGTCACCCTCCACGAAACAATAGTTTCCATTCATACACACGTGACGGAATGTCACCCACGCTTCATTTGTATCCCCGACGACGCGAGCTCGAAACTCACCACGTGTAGTAATGAAATTCTCTCAGTGAATCCTTGCAGCCGCGAGCGGATAGGAATGGTGAGACGATCGTCGAATACGTAACGTGAAATATACGGATTATGCGGAAACCAGAAGTCCGTGAGAACTTAGACGCGAGAAAGAAGAGGGACAATTTGGTGCTGGGCTTCTTCAAAGACACGTGTTACAACTTTTTTGTATGAGGCCGGTGGACGGCTTCGGGTGCGATTGATTATTTTTTATTGTCATTCTAATGCGCGGAGATTTATTTCTTGATTCTTTATGGGAATTATGCGGGCTTTTTCAATTATATACGTGGAATTTTTTGCGTTTGAAGGAGATAGTCGTGAAGGTTTTTATATACGTATGAATATGGTAGAAACGATTTGTATTACAGTTGGTAAAAAGTTAATTTCTCGTTTCAGATTCAGGCGGTGGTGTTATTGATTTTTTCCGTGTATACCTGCATTTTTATATTTATACGCCAATAATTTAGTTGCAATACTCGCGTTTACTCCGTTCACAGGCACACTAAATTACCATCAGCATAAAACGAATAAACGAGCGAAAAACTTTTTTCCACATAAATTCCGCTGACGAAAAAGTATCGCAAAACTTCTTCCGCGGCTGAATAATCGCGCGAGCGAAAAAAATTAATAACAATAATTCTTCCTGGAAATCACCGTTAACATAGACTGCCTCTCCTGCGAGAGATTTAGAGTGCCGCGTCTCATTAATGGGCTCCACGGTAGCCATAAGTCAAAAGCCCACAAAAGCATGACTAATGAGGGTAAAAACCGCGCCGTGAAAAGGAACTCGCAGTTGAAAAAAACGAACCTAACCTCACTCTGCGCTGCAACCTAGAAGAAAGCAGGCTCGCGTTAACGCAAGGAGTGTCGCAGTGGTGCAGGTACCTGCGCGTGTACAGTGCAAGGCCGAGAAAAGTGAAAGAAGCATCGAGAGAGAGGAGAGATCTAATCGCAGGAGTCGGCGACGCCGACGTGAGTTACGTCGGCGGCAGAGCACGAAACTAAAAGGGCCAAAACTGGTAAGCGGGCGCGCGCGAGCTGGGTTATATACTCTCTGGTTTCCGTATCGCGCGGGCTCATCATATTTATATACCTTACACCTTTGGCGCGCGCCGCGGTGTCCCTTTGATGTTGCCTCTGAGAGAGAATGGCTCTGTGAGAGATATATGCCGGGAGTGCGTCGCGTGCCCTTTTACGCTGGGATTGCCTTGAGATTTATGATTTTTGATTTTTGATGCGTGCGTGATTAAGGATGGAGTTTGTTATCAATGTTTGCGACGATTTTAATTTAATAAATAGTGGAAAATGAATGTAGCAAAAACGGTAGGTTTAAATGTTTTATTTTAATAAAAAATTTTATTTTTGTAAAAAATTTTGATTGGGAATATTTTAAAATATTTTGTGAAAATAAAACATTCAATCTATATTATATTATGTATACGTAATATTATTTTATATTTGAAATTCTGATTTTGCTGAAGTTTGTGAAACATATCCAAGTCAGCGTGACGTAAAAAATAAAAGTAACAAAATCCACTAGAAAACCCATGAAAAATATTTTGAATTTTTCACTAGTCATCGAAGTATTCCCCAACAACTCGAAAGCTACCTCCGATCCTCAACAACTAACTTTTCCACCAGCAATATCCCCTTGGGCGCGAGATTTCAAAAAATCCATATCAACTTCCAGCAGACGTCCGCGCAGTAAAAATGCATATCGCCCGCTTTCTCGGGGCAAAGTGACTGTCGCGCGGAAAGCGCAATATATGAAGAATCCGCTCTCGTGCTTTCCTGCGAAAGTGCCATCTCTTCGGAAGATGCACGGCGTGCCGCGCGCGGAAGGGAAAGAAAGAGAGAGCCGAGCGCGTCGCGCATATGTTTATTATGCACTTGCCGAGTCATGAATCATCGGCAGTGTGCCGGCTCTCTTTTTCGTATAGAGCGGCGCGCAGGTGCCGCGGAATTTTCATTCTTCGCCGCGTCGCGAAAGATGAATGGGCCCACTGTTTTCGTGCGCTCGCGAGCCTGAGATATCGACGGCTTATGTAAGTGGCTAGGGGGGGATTATTGATATGAGTTTTATTGTTGTTTGTTTAGCCGGGGATTTTATGCCTCGAATTATGCCGATCGCTAGATTGTTTCATATAAGATGTATGGTCGGAGGTGGGCTGCGGTTCCGTAATTGGTCTTGCGATTGTCTGCGGGATTTTTCAATATGATTCTTGGTTCTTATGGAGGTGTAATTGTAGCGTTTCAGATGTGTATTAGCGAAGTGATAGGTGGATTGTACGATATATCTTTTGATTTCGTAATCTGTTTGATTATATAA
>JAPYZA010005573.1:0-15000 GCA_030522685.1 Eupelmus azureus
TTTTCTAACTTAATCTTTTAAAATTCTTCAGAAAATATTCAATCAGGATTCCGGAACAATATTACTCGTGAGCCGCACTGATATCGGAAATATTTCAAGTTGGAATCCAGATGCATTTGTATTTATACGTGAAAGGTATAGCTATATCTAGAGGATTCTACCTTGAAATATTTCCGATAACAGAGCTGGCAATGATTAATTCCATTCTGGACCTGCGTTAGATTGATACTCTAAGCTCAACAACAATCTGAATCATTTTTTCGATCGTAAACATAACTTATTTTATAATTACTTTCTTTTTCACTACTAATACTACTAGTCAAATCTGTGTCTAATCAATTATGTTAGAATAAATGTATTATTTATGCATGATAACTAACAGCGAAATTTGTATTCTGAGAATGATAGGTACAGCTTGACGTTTAATGGAGTGAGAATTATAAATGGTTTCACCTCCTCTTTTTGTCAAAAATAGGTTAAGCCTGGAAAGTGGCACTTAGTGATAGTAAATTTAAAGAGGTCAAAATGTTGCATTAACAACTTGTTATGTCCAAAAAATTCTATATAATATTTCAAAGTGTTTTATTATCTTGTACACAAAGTAATGAAAACCGTAAATAAAATCGATTCTTCTCTTTTATATTAAAAACTTTTTTTGTTTAAAGTTGTCTTTTTAACATTCTAATTAAAGTTTATACTTTTATTGATTAGAAAAATTTCAAAATAATTTTTTTGTAAAATTTATCAGTTTACATTTGGTAGACATTAGAGTAGAAAATGACAGGATATGGTCAGACGCAAAATCTAAAATACGCGCGGATAAGTAGCAACAACTCTGTAATATAGTGAAGCAGCACATTATTGAATAACAATTAATCTACTTCCACTTGAAAATTTTGCTTATGACGTATATGTGATTTATTACCTTGACGCAAGTAACTTCAAACTTTTTATGTCTTCGTCTAAAGATCTTCGCAAGTCTTTTGTTTTCAACTCCTTTAGGAGTGTGCCAGGGCGTAGTTTATCACAAGTTTCAATAGCAGCGCGCAATCAGTTGCAACGCGCTCATCGCATATTGCATAAATACTTTCGGCAGTTTCTATCAGCTTATTTACGACTAGTAAAGACGCCAGTGCAGAATGACAAAGATATTTACGAAAAGTTGTCAAATTCGTAAACTAGAAATTCAATTATATAAAGAAAGAATTATTTGCTTTTATTGCAAGAGTGTTAGTAGCTATTATTATCGATAAGCTTTGATAATTGTTCTATGAATATAATTCTACTTCGAACCCTTTTAATCCATTGCTTAATAATCCTTAATACTACTTTTTTCCAAACTTGATTAAAAAATTTCTATTTTTGAGAATAAATTTAAATTGAAGGATATGTTTGCTTGTTTTATTTGCTAGGTAAATTGTTATGGGCCAGCGGACTGAAAGCTGTGAAAGAGCGCAGTAGGGTGGTACGCGCAATAGAAGCGTTAGCCCTTGGTCCGTGTAATTCGTGGCTCCGCAACCCGTAGAGCATTTAGCTTTAAAAGGCAAAGCAGCTCCGACACACATCCTTGAAAGAAATAATGACGGAGACAACAAGTAGGGAGCCGGAAGTGCTCGATCCGGAGGGCGGCGGCGGCGACGGGGCCCGGGCCTCTTCGCTCAATTCGTCTGTCACACCCGCCAACAATTCCAAGAAAGATTTACCCGAACGCGGCAGCTGGAGCTCCAAACTTGACTTCATTCTCAGCGTCGTGAGTAACTTTTTTCACTATTTTTTATTTATTTAGATCAACCTGATGACTCAGAAAATTCCCTGATATATTAAAAATTTTATCTTAATGGAATGAATCCTTATTACTGTTGATAACTGCAAAAGATTATATGTATATTAAGTACATAAGGAAAGTAGTGACAATTTGTAAAAGAACTTTTAGCCCCGTTAATTTTGTAAATAAATAATTTAAATTTAATAAATGAAAATGATAACTTTTTCTTTTTTTGCATAAAATTAATAATGCACGCTGCATTGATTTCTTTTAATAAAATTATCTCGAGTGATAAACAACATCGAATCAGATTGATTTGCAATTTTCTTTAGATCAATTTGATTTTAATAAAAAAGCCCATCAATAATGGCCAAATTGAAAACGATTATTTGGCCTGGATGATGGTGAGAAAATATTTCGAGATAATATTGCAGAATCACGTTTTGATACGCCATGATGCGGAAAATTCTATTTTTGGACCAGTTACGGCCGCATATATGTGTATAAGTGCGTGTCTACGTGGATGCGTACCCGTACATGATGACAAGCACAACTAGGGAAGCATAATAGTTAACGGTATCAAAACGAAACTTGTTTCATTAAATCGCGCGTGCAGCTGATGCAGCGGGGATAGCATCATTCATACTAGCCGTTATGTGCTTTTGTCGACCAAAGTGTTTTTCATTTTAGCAAGTTTCATTTTACTTAAACTTTTTGAAATCAGATATTGTTTTCGTCAATTTACTTCGAATATTAATTAATAAACGTTTTTATTTCAAATTAAAATGTATTTGAGTGCAAATAACGTGGTAAAAACTTACAATGCTAAAATATTTGTACTATTAATATAATATATTTATACATTTACGTGTTACAATCAGTTGATATAAATAGATTTAAATTATCTATTTCATTAAAGTGATGTTTTATTTTACTTTAAATTTACTAAAATTAAAGAAAGTAAAAGAAAAAACAGGATTTTTTATTTTTCAAAAATTTTCCAACACAAAAGTCTTAAAGCTATAGCGTTTTCGCGCGAAAATATTCAAGACTATTATGTTCGAGATGCTCGGAGAAAAAATAAAGGCAAGGTTTCTGCGAGCTTGCTTGTCTTGCTTAGACCCTCCTACGTTGATTAGGACTTATTGGCCAAGCTTTAGCGAGTGAGACGCGTGCGCTTAATTGAAGAAGCGAATCTGCATAAATATCGGACACGGTCGCTTGATTATGTGCAGCGCCCAATAAATGATTCTTGAGAAGATATAAAAAAATATCTGTTAAATTTTAAAACATTTTGCGCCAAATAAATAATAATAATTAATAATTATAATTGAACAAATATTCAATAAATGAATTTTATTCAATTCCGTCGATCAATGATTTTACGTTAATCAAATATTTATGAAAAAATGCTTAGTGAAATAATTTATTTTAAATTTAGTTAAGATGCACAAAAGCGAATATAAAATTAAAAATTATTAAGATGGAAATTATTTTAAGCTTATTCCAATTTTAAATTTTAATATTTCAATTTGAATTCACGTTAACTCATAAAAGAGCAAAATTATTATTCTTTACACAAATATATTTGGATCAACGCAAAATCAAAAGGAAAAGCTCCGATAATAAAAAAGAAAAAAATGTGTATTAAGGTTGGCCTGGCCATTGGATTGGGAAACGTATGGCGATTCCCGTACCTGTGTTACAAGAACGGCGGAGGCGCTTTTCTCATTCCGTATTTCGTCACGCTGATCCTCGCCGGCATACCCATGTTCTTCATGGAGTTGGCGCTCGGCCAGATGCTCACCATTGGCGGTCTCGGTGTCTTCAAGATTGCACCTCTATTCAAGGGCATCGGCTATGCAGCGGCTGTCATGTCCTGCTGGATGAACGTCTACTACATCGTCATCCTTGCCTGGGCAATTTTTTATTTCTTCATGTCCATGCGCAGCGGTAAGTAGCTTTATTCAATAATTATAATAAAATATAGGGCGTGATTAGCATAAACATTTTTTAGACAGTTAATATAGCAATAATTATTCAATTCGCACAAGCAAGAAACTAAAAAACACAAGTGGTCTTGTACATTCATAAACAATTTCAATTTAAAAAAAAAATTTGGTATCTTAAATGACAAACGCTCGAAATCCGAAATATAATCTTCTAAAAGCTTGAGTGTATTTTTTCTAGCTTTAATTTGATTGTTAAAGGTTAGATAAAAAATCTTGTAGATTAAAAAAAAATTATAGCTGCGACGGTAACTTAAAAACAACATTCCAAAAGAGCAAAATTATTTTTTTATTTTAAGCACTATTAAAAATTCAACAAATAAGCTGTTTAATTTTTTTCATTTATTCATAGGTGTTGATAGTAACTTTATCATGAACCTATTGAACATTTTTTTTTAGCATTAATGCGTAACCAATTTGTACCCTAGAATAATAAATTATGCAACTTTCCTGTGTGTATTTAGCTAATTTACAGAAATCAGTATTAAAAAGGATTTTTTTTCTTAAAAGCTAGTCTAAAAATTTAAAATAAAATTCTTATAATTTTAATCTGCGAAGGAATGTCCCTAAAGCCTTGGGTCGTGGGGAAATTTTCTTTTTTTAACTCTAATGAGAGAAATAGAAGCAGGAGGAAGAGAGAGGAAGAGAGGGGAAGAGAGAAAGTGTAGCGCACACTAAACGACACGAAAGGTCCTCCTTTATTCGTTCCGCCTTTTGCTTTGTTTTATCCGCAGAGCTACCCTGGGGCTCGTGCAATAATTACTGGAATACGCCGAACTGTGTCAACCCGTACGACAGAAGGAATCTGTACTGCTTCAACTCTCAAATAGGCCCTAACAACACAGTAAAGATGTGTACGTTTCACAACGTCAACGTGTCGGCGTCTAATCTCACTGATCCTGTGAAGGAATTTTGGGAGTAAGTCCAAGGAGATGATGAAATGAAAATCAATAAACATAGGTGTATATTGATGAGAAAATTTGTCCTTTTAGACGAAGGGCTCTGCAAATCAGTCCAGGAATCGATCACGTGGGTGGCATAATTTATGAACTATCCGGCACTCTCCTGCTCGTTTGGATACTCTGCTACTTCTGCATCTGGAAGGGAGTCAAGTGGACCGGCAAAGTTGTCTACTTCACCTCGCTCTTCCCCTACGTCCTGCTGACGGTTCTCCTCATTAGAGGTATTACACTACCGGGCGCAATGGAGGGCATCAAGTTTTACGTCAATCCGGATCTCTCAAAACTTCGAGAATCCGAGGTAAGTCTTTTTCAGCTGTAATTTTCTTCATACCGCTCGCGCGCGCTCGCTGTATTCTGATAATTCAGAACTCGGAAAGGTCAGCTCTACTTATATATCATCTATTCGCAAAGGAAAAAAGCAATCATTTTTCAGGGCCTTATCGAGAATAATGTTCTCTATACTCGGGGGAGAAATTTCCAATACCTACTCTTTATCGACACTAGAAGATTAAAAAGAGCTCAGGGCTATCGTTCCTTATTCTTTCTTCACAGGTCTGGATAGACGCGGTGACGCAGATCTTCTTCTCTTACGGGCTGGGTCTCGGCACGCTGGTGGCCCTCGGCAGCTACAACAAGTTCACCAACAACGTCTACAAGGACGCGCTGATCGTCTGCACGGTCAACTCGTCGACGTCGATGTTTGCCGGCTTTGTCATCTTCTCGGTCGTCGGCTTCATGGCCCACGAGCAGCAGAAGCCCGTGGCCGAGGTGGCCGCATCTGGACCTGGTCTGGCCTTCCTTGCTTATCCGTCGGCGGTGCTACAGTTGCCGGGCGCACCACTCTGGTCTTGCCTCTTCTTCTTTATGTTGCTGCTCATTGGACTTGACTCGCAGTTCTGCACGATGGAGGGCTTCATCACAGCTATGGCAAGCAATTATATATATACTTAAAGTAGGCGTTGTAAGAAGGCAATTTTTTAATTGAAGCTAAAATTGTGATGAATAAATAGGTTGACGAGTGGCCTAAACTATTGAGACGACGCAAGGAGATATTCATTGCGATCGTCTGTCTGCTGTCCTATCTGGTCGGACTGTCCTGCATCTCCGAAGGCGGCATGTACGTTTTCCAGCTCCTCGATTCATATGCCGTCTCCGGTTCCTGCCTGCTTTTCCTCATCTTCTTCGAGTGCATCTCGATCAGCTGGGCCTTCGGTGTCAATCGTTTCTACGACGGTATCAAGGACATGATTGGTTACTACCCTACTATCTGGTGGAAATTCTGCTGGGTTTTTGCTACTCCTGTCATTTGTATCGTAAGTCACTTGCGGAAATTAACCTGAATGTCCATCTGGAGTTTAATAATTATATATAATTTCGTGATTTAATACTTTTGTTTATTCAGGGGGTCTTCATCTTTAACTTGGTACAATTCACACCGATCAAATACCTAGATTACAGTTATCCTACGTGGGCACATGTGCTTGGATGGATGACAGCACTTTCATCGATGCTTTGTATACCTGGTTACATGTTGTACGCCTGGTTAACAACTCCAGGGGATAACAAGACGGTAAGATGATTGATAATAAAAAAGTATAAGAAGCAGAGCTATAATAAAATCGAAGTAAGTATTAAAACAATTATTTTAATTTTGCAGAAATTCAAGCTGCTAATTCGAATAGAGGATGATGTATCGACGCTAAGAACGAAAATGGGTCATCAGGCAGTTGAACTGACACCTCTATAGTCCATTTCGCCAAAAATTTTGTAAAGAGCGTACATAGTATATAGTTACTGTTTGTGCGCGCGATATTATTGCCCCTCTCTTTCTCTTGATTCGAGAGAAGAGGGCAAAGAAAAAATCGCGTTGCGAACCAAATCTTCCAATTATTATATATAAATATATATATATATATATATAAACACAGCAACATGAGGAACATCGAACCTTGCGCATATCCTCGAGTCAATCCACCAAAGAAACATATCGTCTAACGAAACGTATTATTAAAGAGAACAAAAATAATGGAATATATACCCAATTTTTAGTGAATGACAGTCTTACATCAAACTTGTAAGGGAATACATTTATTTATTTTAAAGCGATGAAGAAAATAACTAATCGATCTACATTGTACCTTCGTTTTGACGTGTTCAACTCTTGAATAGGAAAAAACAAAGTTTTATATATTTCTAAATAGAAAAACGTATTTACATTGAAATTTTCGAATGATTTATGCAATGGCCCAAACAAACAAAAAGAAATACTGAAAAAAATCTAGACAATAAATTGTTATTTCTGAACATTTATTTTAGTTACAGTCGCACGAAGAGAATTTCCTTTTAACGATTACTCTCTCCCTCTCTCTCTCGTAGTTAGAGTAGTTAAAGAAAACGTAAAGAGAATCTATATCTTGCCTATATAATATATATTATATATATATATATATACATATTTAAAAACAAAAACAATGACCACATGACTAAAGAAACTAACATTTACTGAAACATATAACGAGAACGAGTTGAAGCAAATCACTGTCTTCCATTTACATGTTACTTTTAGATTCGGTAATTTTTAATAGAAAATTCTCCCCGGGTGCTTTATAAAAGAAAAAAATATGTAAGAGGGAATACACGCACACAAATGTATAAAAGGCGAGAATCGTAAGCGAAGGTTCGCCGAAAATAAAAAAAGATATATGTAGCGGAAAAAGTTTAAAAAAATTATAGTCGTTCGCTTGAATTATAGAGAAACAAATTATTGGTGCACAGTTATACTAAAGTGGTACAAAAACTGGTGCTTAGTCATTTTATTGATAATTGATGCGGCGACATTACTTGTCGAGCAATACTATAAACTTCATATCAATGCGATAAACAAAAAAAAAGAAAAAAGAAAAAAAAGAGAGAAGAAACTAAGAAAACAAATTGTACGCACGATGACAATAAAGAAAAAAGTATGAATTTGAAGAAAACAAAGAACGTAGTATCATTTTGCGTCACGCAAATATACTTACTAGCCTTAGAAGACTAGTATTTATACTCTAGATCTGAAGGTGTTCAAAAAAATAGTTACGAACGTATCGTCTAGGGCCTTTCAAATGATTCAATTAATAGTCCTTATAACGAATAACAGTATATAATAATATTATAAAAAATCAACTATAATGATAAATTTTAATCGTTAAATAATAAAGACGGACGGATATATCGTAGAAACTTGTAGATGCAAGTTACAGGCGTGAATTCTTTTTAAATAAGGAAAAGAATACATACCTTAGTGAAAATATTTCTCTACAAAATTTATGACTATTATATCTCAACTACAGTTCGATGAAACAAAACAATCTAATCGCTATTTATCAGAATGTGTATTATTCTTCCGAATTCGACCAATTTCAAAGGATCAAAGTATACACTATTCAACATTCTAGTCTGGCTTAGAAAAATTTGAGCAGCATCTTCTTATAAGATATCACAAAATTTTCTATTGTAGCGTTTAAGCGCTCGTGATATTCGAAAAAATTTTCACTAGGGTAGCTCTATCTCTGTCTTTATCTCTTTATATATATTATATATATATATATATATACATATATATATAAAATTTATAGATCTGTATGCACATGTATATACTATATACATGCATAAAAACACGTACATGTAAGAAACATACACGATAATTCTGAAGGGGGATCATTTAAGAAAAAAAAAATAAACAAGTTACTCAAAGAAAAAAAATTAATAAATAACATGCTTTATTGTTGCAATAACAATTAAAAATATTTATTGTATGCGCCTATCGAGAATGTCAATGCGACGACAACCCGAGAAAGCAAAGTGTATATTTTAGCGTGGTGAAATAATAAGAGGGATTGATCGATCGATGAAAGCAGGTATTTTTCATCGAACTGTGCCCCTCGTCTTCCATCGATGTGCCACTATATGAACTTTACGTAAGTTGTCGTTGCAGACAAATTTTATTTACATACTCGTTAGAAAACAAAATAATATATTTATTATATGGTGTGATATGTACAATTTAAAAAGAAAAGCGCAGTTAGACAACAAAAAAAAACTAAACACAACGAACTTTACAATTTATTCAGATAAAAATATGCGCGCAGGCTTAAGTGACTTTTTTATAAATTATTTTTAAAGTTCTTCACGAATATAATGATGTTAACTTGAAAATAGATAAATAAAAATAAAAATCTAGTCAACATTTTGAGAATCAGTAGATTTAAAAAAATGTAAATCTTGCTTTTATAAAAAAACAAATTTTTTTATGATTGACGAATAATTTTCTGTCACTTCGCGCACTTCCAGCTTATTATGATTGCATAATAGGTTGTAATTAAATTATTGTAAATCGTTAAAAAAAAAAAAAAAAAAATCGGAAATTATTCCTTTCGTAAGTCGTATTATATTCGAAACTTGTTATAGTATATTTATTCGCGCTAATAGGAACGCTGGCGTTACGCTCCAGATAAAAGTATACACATTTTCAAATAGGTACGCGAATATACAAATGTATTGAACGATCGAATCTGCCTATTTATTTACTATTTAGTAAATAAGCTTATTTATTTTGAATATGATTAATTGTCACACAGTCCAATGTAATTTATTTAAAGCATTACTATATGTATACAATCGTTTCCGTTGTAGTCAGCCTTCTTTTCATCTTTTTCGATTATCGCATAAGTATATTTTAATATACCAATACATACTCACATACACATCATATGCACGCACACACACGCATGTACACATACAGACACAAAATATTGAGACACATTGCGTATACGCGTACAAAGCGCGTGCAACAGCAGTAAACAAGATAATATACAAATGCTTTGTTTAAATGAGAATGTTTGTGCGTGTGGATGGACGCGCGAATGTGAACGCATATCGTTGAATTACCGATATTGCGTGAGCAGGTGTATGCGCGTTTACGCGAATATAATATATAGTGTATATGAAAAATATAAATGTATTATTGTTACTTGTGTAGGAATTATTGACCTGTGTATGTATCAATTAAAGAACAATAAATTGAATTAATGTAAAACACAATGAGGAATTTTGTTCTCAATAGAAACATGCAAAAATCAATTTGGAATTTTATTTGATAAAGTATTTGTTTTTTAATCATTGGTCATTTTAGATTAAAAAAACTGCATAGGATTTAGAAATAGTTTCAAGTTTTATTTCATATACAAAAAGTATAAAAGAACAATAGTTGTCTTCATAAAAATGTTTTAACATGTAGTTACAATAAATACTGCACATTTTTCAAAGTTTTTATAATTTTATAGTTACATTTATAAAAGTGTAAAATCGTCACATTAAAGTACTATTAACAAAATTAAAAATAATAAGATACAATATTTATAAATTTGATCTTAAAATAATATTTTACAAAAGTTTAGGCTGCTGCTTTAAAGTTGATATATCTAAAATTTTACTTGGACAACTGCCTTTGGACGTTCCCGTGAAGGGCTGATACCTGTGAGGACTTGGCTCTCGCCTTTCAACAGTTCTTACTGCCAATCTTTCATTGATTACTGGCCCCGGGCCCCTGTAATCATCTCTTGGAACTTCTATAAAATAAAATTTTTTAAAATATAGAAAACTATTAAATTTGAAACGGCTTAGATGTTCTTCCTACCCGACATTTTATAATTTACAAACTATAACTTACTTTTAACGCTATTTTACAGTGAAAGAATTAAAATATAACGAATTTTGTGAATTGAATATTCAATTTGCAAAAAACATAATGTCAGTAAATAATAAACGAGGTAGGACATCTAAAATTTGACAAATTTTTAAAAGGAGTAAAAAGTTTATACCTCTTTTAGGACTAGAATTTGTGTTAGGGAGTAAATGATATCGCTGCAAATAGTGCATTGTAGCAAAAGACATATTTGTATTTTGAACATTATTAGGTGCTTGCTTTAATCCACCAGGTCTTGATTTTTGCATAGCTATGTCTGCTAGTTGGTCATCATTTAAATATTTCATAGCTAATGCTTTCATATGCATACTCGTATTAGTTTCAAAGCTGCCACTTGTAGCAGCTATGTGTGCTTCTGGGCCCTGTCTTGTATAGTATGCATCAAACATCACTCTGTAAAATAAAAATAAATAATAAATTTAAATTTTAAAATTATATTTCCACAACTTATAAAATAAATATAAATATATTAATATTTAAGTTAAACAGAATTAAATATTACAGAAACTAAAAATATAATAAAATTTAATAAAATCTTACTTTTTGTTGTAATTAGGTTCCCGTCTGTCTACATTATCTGAGAAACTAATACCTAGTTTTGTCAATTGTTCTAAAGTAGCAGCTTTTACAGTGTCCATTATAACATTGTTTTCATATTCCTTTTTCTCATTATTTCTTATTCCATGTGATGCTTCCTGTTCAGGACTGTCATCTTCAGCCGTATTTTGAAGGATTTGATTAACTTGATCTAATACATTGTTATACAGAGTCCATCCTACCTTAGCTTGTTGAGGAGGTAAGCTACCTCCTTCACTAGAGTACTCTTGCATATCTAGATGAATACTTGGTTCTGGACTTGGTGGGCTTGGATCTTCAACATCTAATTCACTGCTACTCAAACTCAAACATTCATCAGCAAAATTATCACACCTAACATTCTTCATTTTTGTAATATCAGCCATTAAAGGCTCCGCGTTAAATTCGTCAGCCTTTTTCTCTTGTGGTGAGGAACGTGCATTTTCAAATGGCGAAGAACGAGCATTGTCAAATGGTGAGCAACGTGCATTCTCATATGGCGAAGAGCGTGCATTTTCAAACGGAGATGAACGTGCGTTCTCGAATGGCGATGAACGCGTATATCCATATTGATTATTATAATCATAAGATTGTCTCGTTTCTTGGGTATTCTTGTTAGTCTTTTTATACTTTGGCTCTTTAACTTGATATTCTAAATTTTCGGTAGGACTGAAATTCTTATTGCTAGATGCATTCATATATTTTTGAGATTCTGAATTCATTTGCATATTTTCGTTATCTTGTAAATTTTGTTTATAACAATTTATAGTTTGTATTTCACAGTCTTGTACATCTACTGATTGCCTTGTAGTGTCAGCTAAATGACTTTGACGAAGGGAAGACATATGACTTTCAGATCCTTCACTGATATTTTCAAGTGGAGTATATGTAAAATAGTTTGGCTTTTTTCTTATCATCTCACCAGTGTCATTTACAAGATTTTTAATTAGATTTCTAGATGTTTCAATACTTGGTAATATTTTCTCTTGGGTATTCTTTTGTTTTATTTCATTATCTTTTGCCAAAGATGGATTATTTTGAACTTTTAATTCAAAACTTGTCATAACTCCAATAGATACTTTTTGTTCCAGAATAGTTGGCTTGGATTTCTCCTCTTGTAATTTTACATCTGAAAAACCTCTTTCATTATCTTTCATCATATTATGATGTGTAATAGGCAAATTGACATTTTGAGTTTGATCATATGCTTGTGCATTGTGATATGCCATTTCATTTAATTGACAAGTACAATGAGTTCGTTCTTTTAAGCTCTGCTCATGTAATTTTAACAAACGTTCTACTTGCTTTTGTAAACTTTTGATTTGCTCATTTTGACTAGTGATAATTTGTAATAAATTTTTTATTGTTTCTGTTTCTGTATTAGAATTAGAACGATTGGCTGAACAGCAGCCTGAGTGAATGTGAGATCGCTCTGGACTATAATGTTGTAAGGATCTAGAATGTTTTGAATGATGATGATCATGTTCTACATGATTTTCTACTGGCAATGATCTGTGAGCATAAGAATCTGCATTTGAACAAGAAGATGATCTATGAATTCTTGGCTTTTGTCTGATGTCATAAGCTTCTATGGCATGCATGTGATCAAGACGATGTCTCCGATCATGAGGACTGGTGCGTTCATCTCTACTGCGAGATCTTGATGTATAATTATTGTGGGCACTATTTACATGACGATCTATTTCACTGCTGCTGACCGCATGACTTAATTTATATTTATTTGGATTTTCAAGTTGAGATCTTTTTGATAAATTATACCTTCTAGGAGATTCATCTCCTGAGCTTAAAGTGGCACAATTATAATCTTTACAATCTAGTGGATTACATGATTTTCCAGGTTGCTTCAAGGTTCGAAGATCCTGTAAACTGCTAGAATTTTGAGTAGAATTATAAAGTTGGTGAAGACGACTTGGTGAAATTTTACTTGACTGCCGAGGAAATTGTTTTTCTTTCCAGGATGCATATGATTCACTTGCTCCATATTTTGCACCATGTGAAACATTGGATTTTGATGCAGATATCGGAGTAGCATAGATATTATCCATTTTTTTTGTTTTGATATGTTGAGGTTTATCCATAATTAAAGATACTTCTGGAACCATTGGTACAGGCCTGAACTAAAATAACCACAAATACTTGTTATGATAAAAATATTTTTGAGAGTTGATAAGACATAATGAAAAAAATAAATAAATAAATAAATAAATAAATTCATTTATGAAAACAAGTAAAAGAATAGTTACATCAAATTTGGAGGCTGGTCTGGGCATACTCCGAGGTTCAATTTCGTCGTAGCATTCGTGAATATCATTTTGCATCGTATTTAAAAGATAAGAATGATCCGTTAAAATGCATTTAATATTTCTTTCGGGCAGTGCTCAGTCTTAAAAGACAAATGAAAATTTTTGGATTTTTATTTGTTGTTATTTGAACGATGAACGGAAAAAGGTATGAGGACGCAGTCTGGTCACATAAAGACGTCAATCGCTATGATATATAAACACCCTGGGGGCCCGGAGCGGCCGAGCGCCGACTCAGCCGAGCGGGCTACGGGCTAAACGGGCAGCGCGCCACCTTTTCTCAAATATCGACTAACTTCAGGTGAGCTTATGTGCGGTAAGTTCAATTTTATTAAAAAAATTTATGCTAACTGGTAAGGAAATTTTTATTTCCATAAGAAAGTGATCCGCTGATGCTTAAAATTGCTTAAGATTATTATAAATATTTTTATGGTTAAAAAAATGAATGTTAGGGATTAAAAATTTTAATGACATAAAAAATGAATATTATGAAAAAAAATGAAAAAAAAGCAAAATTACAGCGTAATATCTAAAAAAAACTCACGAATAATCGGGGGGTTGGAAAAAAATGATTTTCGTTAAAATTTTCATGGGACGTGTGAAAATTTCAAGTCGATAAAGCAGATGATCGCAAGTAGATATATAAGATTTCCCGCGTCTCCTGCACGGCCGCACGGCTGTACCTGTATCGTTACACCTCTGTAATTCAAGATTTTCCTAACCGCGAGTGACGCGAGTAGCAAACGTTAAAGTCGGTAAAAAAAAGAAAGAAATTAAAGGCGAGGTGAAGAGGCCAAGGTTTGAAACTTTTCTAATAAAAAAACATAACCATAAGAGAAGCGACGGCGACGGCGACGGCAACGGCGAGGGTGGCCGGTCGGCAGCAGAGGGCCAGAGAGGCACGAGACCTGTCCGTGTCCGTATCTCTCTGTAGGTGAAACGAGAAACGTGACGCGCAGCTGGAGTAATTCTGATTGTACCTATCGGGCGGGCCAATGGCTCGTCGGAGCGTGCACGCGCGCGCGTAAGAGAGAGAGAGAGAGGGAGAAAGAAAGAGAGCAGAGTAAGGCAAGAGAGTGTCGCGAGGTGCGCGAGCAGCAGTGAGTTTTTTCGACGAAGAGGAGCTTGAACCGTGAGTGCGAGATAGCAGCAGCGCGCAGCTCTCGCCGCCGCGCCCAGGAGACGAGGGGCAGCCAGCCGTTTTCTAACCAACAGACTGATTCATAGCGAGACAGCTATAGCTGCAGCTGCCCCCTCTCCTCTCGCTTTTTAAAGAGGGAGAGAGCGGACACCTATATATCCTAGATCCTATACACCGTCGTCTCTCCCGTAGTCCCATTGTCTCTTCTGCGCGCTCGACACCCCCTCTCTCTCTCTCTCTCTGACGGTCTCTGCCTGCACTCCTGCAGCAGCCCGACTTTTTGTGCTAGACCGCGAGTGCTACACTTGTGTCTTATATATATACGTGTGTGATAGGTTGGAGAGCTCTGCTGGCTGCAGCTCACGAGAGAGACGAGTTCAGAGTTCCGAGTCCGACAAGAGAGAGAGAGCAAAGAAGAGAGAGAGAGGGAGATAGAAGTGCGTGTGTGTGTGTCATTGTCATATCCTCGCGGTGTCAGCG
>JAPYZA010005574.1:0-12028 GCA_030522685.1 Eupelmus azureus
CAGGTAGGTGTGGGAGAGAGTGGAAGATTTTGGTTGTGGACGGTCTGTTCTTGTAGAATAGATAATAAATTGCTAAATAGGTTTAATATACAGTTCGAGATCTCGTGAAAGTTTGATCTTTAGCAAATAATAATGATGCAATGTAATCGAGCTTTTAAAATTGATTTATTAATGACTATTTGGAATAAAACGATGGTTGGTGAAATTTAAAAAAAAAAATATGCATTTATTTGAAATTTTAATCGCATATTTAAGGAAGTCTTTCTTCTGTCTTTTTATATTTTCCGTCCGATAAAAAGTAAGTTATTTAAAGATTCTTCTAAAGTACATTTTTAGCTCTATCAAAGTTTTAAAGTACACCAATTCAAAATTGCTTTGGTACATATACTAAAATAACATAAACTTTTCTCTGAATTTATATCGCAACATTTATTAATATTAAAATTCTTTGAATAACATATCGATCGGAAAACCGTTCAAGAACCCAACAACAAACACAAAGCCCTCCATACCAAACAACTGAAAAAAAACCAACCCCACCTCTTCTTCTGCCCCACCAGATCGGCCCGTCCCTCGGCATCGCCGCCGGCGACGACCTCTGGGTCTCCCGCTTCATCCTCCACCGCATCGCCGAGGAGTTCGGCGTCGTCGTCACCCTGGACCCCAAGCCCGTGCCCGGCGACTGGAACGGCGCCGGCGCCCACACCAACTTCTCCACCAAGACGATGCGCTCGGACAACGGCCTGGCCGAGATCGAGCGGGCCATCGAGCGCATGAGCAAGCGCCACGTCAAGCACATCCAGGCCTACGACCCTCGCGAGGGCAAGGACAACGAGCGCCGTCTCACCGGTAAATGCGAGACCAGCAGCATCCACGACTTCAGCTCCGGTGTGGCTAATCGTAATGTGAGCATACGCATACCCAGAGCTGTGGCCGAGGAGAAGAAGGGTTACTTGGAGGACAGACGGCCCAGCAGCAACTGCGATCCTTACTCTGTGACGGATGCGCTCGTGCGCACCTGTATTCTGAATGAGTAAGGGTTAGGGGCCGTGAGGATAGCCTATTTGGGACCTGATGTATCGATAGAGGAGATGCAAAAGCACGTTACGTAAGATTGTGATAGGTATTTTTTTGGATAATCGAGATGCGCATACGTATAATGTAGGTATATATTTTTGGACCCCGTCTATGTAGCCGTATACACGCGTATACAGAAACGCACGAAAGATCCCTTAGATTACAATATATCGTTCCCTCGTTCCTGTTCCCTGAGCTTCCGTCTTCGAAAATGCTAACGAGCCGGAGAGATAGAGCAGGAGAAACAGTTATACGTACAGTGAGGCGCAGGCTCGTCGACGAACGTATAATCGTGATATATATATCGTAAGTAGATGATCCAGAATCTGTAGGCAGTTGCTTCTATAAGTATATATCTATTCATGTTTTTATCAATATATGTGTGAACCAACGTCGTTATGGTATTGACGATCTTTCATCCTGTTGTAATCGTTTTTTCTCCGACGATCGACGTTGAGTTGTCGCACGATCACATTCCTTCCTTTTCCGGAATTGACGGATTCAATATATGTGCAAGAAATAGGAGGATAAAGGGAAAGAGAGAAAGGCGGAGCGAATGATGACATGAGAAGGATTACGTATATATGTGTTTTGTCCTGTCGTTAAGAGAACCTTCGTGGTACGTTATTTTTTTCTAGATGTTTTAAGGGGGTAACCAGGCATGTAAAGAGAATCAATTAATAAATACATATGAATAAACAGCCAAATAAACGCTTTTATGAATGTGAATAAAATGAAAGTAATACTATTGACTTTAAGTATATATAGGGCATTCGAAACTTTGTCTTTGTGATAATAGCAAAAGAATTAACAGAGAATGAATAAAATTATCGACTATACTAATCGAAATAACTAATCGAACAATGTGTGACAAACTACAGATGGGATCAGTGCATTTTCGAGGCACAAACATAATATTATTGCTATGATGATAATTTATCTCATTATGTCAACTGTACAATAAATTTTCAATGACAAATACGATGTAATAATCATTATAAATTGTATATTTTTCATAACTTGTAAAAAAGAATTACGTATATATTTTCTATATGGAAAAGCCGTAGGCGTGTCGAGATATCGAGAGGCGACCAAAATGATGGTTCAGTAGATAAGTAAACAAAATGATTTTTCAAAAGATGTACAATAATGCTTCTATTCTATTAAAAATATAGTTTAATTACGCAAGTCGTCTTCTTTGCGTGCAGAAAATATGATTGGAGACGATTAGATAATTTTTTCGAGGGAATATTACATTTTCTCCGTGTTATTAAACATTGCACTTGTTAAGTTGCAGAATAAATTATTGCATGAAAAATATTACTGATTCTTGCATTATTTATTATCCCAAACACCTTCGACGATGTCAAGCGTAATATTTAAGTTTAGTAGTTTTTATCATTTTGCATGACAACTATACGTTTAATTAACTATCACTCTTGCAATCATATTATTTCAAAAAATTACTGGTTTATTAACATTAGATTTTTTTAGAAAATCATCAAGTCAGTAATTGTACACTATGCATGAATTTTCGTACAAGAACTTCATAAATTATTAATATATTACTTTATTGCAACTTCAAATACCAATATTCAGAATTTGATAAAAGACTAACTTATCATGATAATTTTTTTATATACTTTTATTTCAATTAGCAAATTTTTAAAAATATTTCTGAATCTAATTAGTTACAAATTCATTACAAAAAGCAATTATCTGAAATTTTTTTTTGCAATCTTTCATTTATTTTTTGTACATAAGTGATATTATTTTTATTCCTAAATTACATAAGAGAATGTAAAGTAATAAAACAAATATGTATAATATTTCAATATCCATAGCACTGAGTTCTGCTTTGTCTTTTTACAATTTTGTTATCACATTTCACCTACTTTTTTCTAAACACATTTTTGCCTAATATTTTAGAAACATTTTAAATTTCATTGATACGATCCGCATAAAAATTTAAACTTTACTATCTTCAAAAAAATAAAATTTTAATTAACATCTATGTACTCGGCAATACATTACATCTTACCCTTACAAAAAAAGCCCAAGGCTATCTTCTTCCACTCAACTTTTCCTCAATCAACCTCAATATCCCCCCGAACAATTTTAAACAAACTCAGTAATTGATTTCAACTAACCCACCTCGTCTCACCATATCCATACTTTTTCTACTTCCACCTTTTCCAATCAACATGAATATATCGATACCTCCTCACTCCCTGCAACAAAGTCGATCCGTGCCATCATCACACAGAAACTCAAACATGATTCATCGCGCTCGATGCGTAAACAAAGGAAAACGGGGTGCTCTTTGAATTAAAAGAAAAATACAAAAGAGCGAAACGAGAAAACGGGAAATGCAGCCGCGCGGGAGCTGCGGAGGCGGAGGAGAGAGGAAAATCTATTTTCTCGCGAGCGGCGGCTCGTTCAAGGCCGAGAACGAGGTGACACAGAGAGAACGGGATGAGACGGCTGAGAGAAAATTAAGTGGCGCTTTAACGAAATGTGTGTGTAAGCTCGTGGACAAAAGGCGAAAAGAGGAGCGGGGCGGAGTTTTTGTTTGTGTGGTGAGAGCACGAGGTTACTGTTATTTTGAAAAAGAGATAAAGAGTGGTTTTATTGCGGTGAAGATGGATTATGATATTTTTTTATGCGGGTTGACGCGTGAAGTACTGGCGGTTTTCGTTTTTGTCGCTTTTGAAATAATTTAAGATTTTGAATATTTAATTTTTTTCATATTAAGACTTCTTTTTATCACAATGTAGATCTTACGAACTTTTAGAAAGAGGATTCTGTTTACAAAGTTCATTTTTTGTTTTCATTTTGTTTATTAGGTAAATGTATTATTTTATTACGATTCTTATTAGAAATTAATTATAGACATAACGACAATTAAAAAAAAGTCTTATGACTTGACAATCATGCAAAAATCTAAATTTACTTTGAAGAATTTCCTACAATAGTAAATTACAATAGTAAATTATCAAGGGCGTAAAATAAACCTTCTTCCTGAGTGTGGTGCTTGCAAAGCAAGCCCTAGGCAAGCTAGCATAAGCCGAAGGCGACTAGGTATTATATTGCAAGACGTAGACGAGCCGGAGACAATCACACGGAAGCATGAAGGTCTAGTCGTTTTATGCTTGCAATACCTTTTGTTGCAGAATTAATTGTTGAAAATGTGTATTAAATATTGTAATAAAGGTTGTTAACAAAGGTCAATTATTTATTTGATATATATTAACATATGCTTGTTGCAATCGTTGAAATAAATAGTATAAGTGTAAAAGTACATTTATTGATAATAAAAACACTATATTAGAGTACTAAACATTGTGTTTACAATCGAGTACATTGAATTAGGTCTGTTTAAAAAAAAGTTATTAAAAAATTTATTATTATTAGCGTATTTTAAAAAATTTTCATTTTTTTCTTTTTTTATTTCATTTTACACATGTTGATTTTTAAACCACGTCAAATAATTCTTTTTTATTAAGCATCTGGAAATTTAAACGTCGATTTAAAAGCATCTCTTATCATAAATCTGCGAAAAAATAGATTCGTCTTCGCCTGAGGTGGTCCGGACTACTTCAACATAGTAATCTCTTTTACGCTTTGATGTCAAGCGTATTCGGTATATGATTATTCTAATCTAATACTAGGTAAATTGTAGGTCGTAGATGTTTCTCACTCTTTACCTTACTTTTTATGTAGTATTACTTTTTCATCTTTCGTTAACTCTTTCGTATTTTTGTTATTTAAACGAACTAATAATTTCATAAATTAAAATTTGCAAAATAAAACTTTTATTTGACAAGTTTTATTATATTATATTTTTATCTTTAATTTCAATTTTAAAGTAATACATTTGATTGTTTTGTTTAAAAAACAGGATATGGCTTTTAAATAATGCGTATAATAAAACTTGGACAATAAAAGTTTGAAGTAACTTTGAAAGAGATTGAAGAGAGATAAAAGAGAGAGAGAAAGAGAGAGAGAGAGAGAGTGGTATTTTAAATGACAACAAACGATCTCTTCATTGAAAAAACCTTCAAAAGTAATCAAGAAATACAGCAAAAGCCTCAAACTCAAACTTTAAAAGAGATATTCTATAATGTGATTGTTTCTTATTCCAATTTTTTAAAGATTGAAACACTGCATGTATGTACGCAAGTGTTATACGTTATATGCATTGACTCAATGCTCGGAATTTCTTAATAAAATATTAACTTTTTCCTTTATTTCGACTTAACACATTCCTACACATAAAATAATTACATAAGATTTACATAACCGAAACGCTATTAGTTTGTAACAAACATTCTCTAATTCAAATACCAAAACTATTAAGTATCAACTTCAATTTCATTACACCTTAATCACTTAACCATTCACAGATTTTCACATAGTACCACCAACAGACTCGATAACACATTCCCCACGCGAATAGTAAACAGAACCATTTGAATGAAATTAATAAAAAAAATAGCCAAGCGGAGACCGCGAGAGTAGGCAACATTTTCCGGGCCACCACCTCTCGATTTCAGCGAAGTAGGCGCCGCGTGGATTAAAAAAGGCAAATGAGCAAAAGATAGGCTTGTTTACGTTGGCTAAATTCACGCGCGCTGAAATTTATTCGGCGACAACAGGAAAAAAAGAAGAAAGAGCCAGCTCTTTCGCGTGATCATCTTGGGAGTCTTTCGTTTAACCAGACAACCGGCACGTGCACTCTTCTGTGTTACTGTATACGTGAAATGTCACAGGCAGGCGTGTTTTCGTTCGGAGTCGTTCGGATTTTTTAATTTTTGTTTTGAATGATTCTCAAGGGGGTGTTGGCTTGGAATCTTTTTTTGTATAGAATGAATGTGTGTATTGTTGGCTTGAAGCTTATTTATAAATTAGTAATTTAGAATAAGAGTGTTTTGGATTCGTGCTAATTTGCGTGATTTACAGCGCGAAAAATTCAACCGATTAACGTTTACCGAATTTCTTGAACGTCCCAGCCCTACATTATTAACAATTAAAATACATTCGCCTGCATTATTAATGCTCCCAAACACTTGAATCCCATCCGCTTTGAATTATTAATAATCTCGACATTTTAAAGATTTAGCGGCCGCAATAAAAGAATTAATGCCGCGCGGAGCCGGCACAGTGTCGGTGCACACGTGCGAGTTTAAAACCTCGATCGTCGACCTCGCGCCGTGGAGCTCAAGATCGCGCGCTCAGTCGTATCTCGGATCGCTAGCTACAATGATGTGTGTACATGAAGTGTCATTGACATCTTGGGCAGTGTTTATGTTAATTATTAATTTATAAAAAGTAATTTTGTAATTAAGAATGGTTGGCCGGTGTGTTTTGTCGGATGGAATTGTTTTGTAATTTGAGTATGGTTTTATAAGCTGGGCTTGGTAAACAATAATAAGCTCTTTGGGTAAACAACTTATTTATTGATTTTGCAGAATTGTTTATACGGTTTTGCATACGTGCTGACATTCACGCACAACAAGAGTATTTAATTTGAATTCCTCCGTAAACACCGCATCTATTTTAAAATCACCATGATTTAGTCTTGTCAGAATCGTGCTGTTGATGTGGACACAGCTGATATACAGCTCTCCCTGTGCGAATTCCCAAACCTATTTTCAAACTACTCTCAGGCACGTACACACCCACCACTACTTTACAAAAGCTAACCATCTTAACACATTAAGCAAACCAGCAATCAACTCAACTCACCCAACCATTCCCCCAAAAATTTCTTCAAATTCCTCTCACCCCCCACCCCCGCACACCCAGCTTCATACTCTCGGCCGCTAAGTACGGTAGCTCAATACACACACTCCATACGCGGCAGCCACTTTTCCTATAGCCGATCGCGCGCGCTCTACAGTCGGTAAAAAGCTCCCTCTCTCTCTCTTCCCCATATACGCACCCACACATACACGACACACACACTTACCAGCTCTCGCGCCGCCGCGCTGCTTTCCTCTCTCTCTCTCCTTTCTCCGCGCTCGCATATACGTATTATTAAGCGGCGCCGCGCGCGACCAGCCGAATCATTCGCGTTTCGGCCCGCCGCTGCGGACGAACGTACACACACACCTACTAGCCTGTATATACATACACACATTCGTATACACATACAGAGTTAGCCGCGTCGCTGTATACGTGCCTACAGCTGTATATAGGGGGCAGCCCTCGACACATCTGGAGAGAGAGAGGAGAGATATTTCGTTATCGGAGCGGATATATAAAAGGAGTCGACGGCCGCCGGCTCAGAGACAGAAGGCTCTCTACCCTTCGCCGAAACAAGTACACATACACAGGCAGTCTTCGCGCGAGTCCGTCTGAGCCGGGCCCTGATCTACTGCAGCGGTTTACAAGCGCAAGCACGGATTGTTGTTATTATTATTGCACACCCACGGCGTCGACATGAGCTTCAAGGTGCTTATCAAGGTCTGCGAGACCAGCTTTCTGAAGAAGGCCGCGACTGGGCAGTGGGTTAGCGTTGGACGATGCTTCAGGTTAGTGATGATTTTTTTTTTAATCGTGGGAGGACGGGGATTCTTTGAGGGGAGGTTTAGAGGGTTGGGGTCGTTTAAAGCGTCGGGGATGAGCGCGTTGTTTATGTTCGTTGTTGCCGGGCTAGGTGTTTTTTAATGGGTTTTGTTGATGATACCGGGTTGGTTAATGATGTGGTTGGAATTCGATGGTTATTGAAAGATATTAGTGATTGGTCGGTTAGCGTAATTTAGTAAGGAACGTTTTTAATTGATCAACGAGAACACTATGTTCGATTCAGTTTGAATCGATTGGCTTTGTTTTTCTTAATAGTCGCCGTGCGACATTCCTTGACCTAATGCTGATGAAATGTTTGTTTCGCGTTAGAATTGGCAATACAGGTAACTTTTTGTGCGAGCCAGTTCGTATTAAACTTTAAAAACATCGATTAAAACTCGCGCACGATTAATTATATAATCATCGAATAAAAATCATCTTTACGATAACACGCATTAATAATTTCAATTTTAAAGCCTGGATTGTAAACATTAACCGAATTATTAAAAACCTTCCATCCCATCGCGTACAAACTTGAAATAATTTCAAACGGCAAGAAAGTGAAAATAAAAGCGGCCGCTTGAAAAGTAAAAGCGAAAATGAAAAGCTCGAGAGCCGGCTACTCTGCATTTTAGAAATCGAGAAAAACCCGCTCTCACTGATCGATCGCGCGGCAAAAATAAAAAGCGATAAATTTTCAGCCGCCGGCATTTCGTCAGTCGAAAAATCGACTTTCAAAAAAATTCAAGATAAATAATCGCCCGGTGAACTAGTGCGCTCGTGGCGGCCGAGTGAAATCCGTATGCCTATACACGTACGGAGCCGAGTGCACGAAAAACGTTCACTTTTGCTTTCACGCGCGTCGAATCTTCGGCTTTCGACTGCCGATGCTCAAGCGTGCGGCTGGCTTATCTGCTGGGCCGGATTGCGCCAGCCGGCGACGGTGAGAAAAATTTCCGAGATGAGTGAAATGCGTTTGTTGGAGATTTTAGGGGGAAATTTAGGGGGGTGATTTTTGAGGGTTCTTAGACTATTTTTTTTTTAATTTTGTTTATAAGCGATTGAGGGTACTAAGAGCGCTGAATAAATATTTATTTTCTTCTAATAAATAAGCTTATTTTAAATAAATATTTGCTTGGGTTTATTAAATATCTATTTCAACAAATATTTATTTAATATACTATTAAAGAAAATATTTATGTTTTCAGGAATTCTTTTTTTCTTTAACTGACATTAATTTTTATAATTTTGTTTTGTTTGAAAGTTATAATTATGAATTTTCTATTTAATTTGATTTGTTAAGTAAATGTGGGTAAAAATTATTATTATCGCAAATACTTTGTTAAAGTGTAAATCTTTAATATTTCTTTAATTATATTTTTAAGTGATTCAAAAAATGATAAATTATAATGAGTGGCATTTCATTTTCAAAGTGCATTGTACTCAAACCGTTCACACTCTGAGATTTCTATTCTCACTCCGTACAAATCAATATCTCACCTAGCCGCACATACTAAAGTGTTTTTACACGTTTTTAGGCCAGGTCAAACTCTGATAAATCCATACAGATTGCGTAATCCTCAACGATTACATCCCTCCCTTTTCTTCCCCTCAATTGTCTCCCAGTCAACACTTTCGATTGCCAATTTAATCGGTCCCTATCAAAATCTTCATCCAAAATCAATCGATTAAACGACTATCGATTACATAACCTCAATTACACGCCCAAAATGGGGTCGACTACCACCTGTATATATAATCCAACACCGGGCGGTTCATGGGGGATTTGCCGATACTATCAGGGGCGTATCAGATTCGTCTGCTCTGTTCGCCGTCAATTGGATCTGGCGAGCGGCAATTAGATCTGAGCGGCGTCTTATAATTGATTGGTAAACTGAAATGTTGTTGAGTGAAAGATTGATTGGAATTAATGATGAGATACGTCCCTCTTCATCGAGCGCGGCTATTGTGCCGGGTATTCAATTGGCTTTTCTGCTTTATCGCGGAAAAATATATTTTTTTCTTGATATCGCTGCCGGTGAAGTGCTTCAATTGTATTGAGATATTAAATCTTCGTGTTAAAAAAGCTTCGTGAAAACATACTTGAGTCGTTGCTCCGAGCGATTCGATCTTTAACGAACGCACAGTGAACTGTACTTATACGATAATAAACTATCTAGTCCCTATCATAAACTTGATATTCGGTTACACAACAAAATCGGTAGCATCACTATCTCGACACCTTATACATAAAATTAAACACAAACGATCAATGTACCTACACCAATCCCCGATAAAGCCCTACACAAACCGCTCCTCGACGAAAGTCCAGCGTGCATCTACGTCTCGATAAGAAAAAAAAAACAAGACAGAAAAAAAATTCCACAGTCCATCTCGGCGTGGACCCAAAGACAAACAAGAGGAAGCAGCATAAAAAAAGGGAAAAATAGATAAGCGGAGAAATGCTGTATACATCACCGCTCGGCACGTATACACAGCTGAGAGAGAGAAAGGGAAAACAGCCGGGCGAGAATCTGATTATGAAATAGCTCGCGGGTGGGAGGAAGATCGAGCTGGCACACTGGCTCTCTCAGCGAGAGGTGATTCCCGCGCGCTCGCGCTTAGAAACAACGGACCATTGGGGCAATAAACCTGGCGAGTGTCCCACTATTTATAGAGAGACGCGCGTACTTTTCCGTCCGATTCGCACGCGTGCAGGAATTATAAAGAGGGGATGTGTGTACGTGAGGCTGGTTTGTGCATTTTGGGAGGTGGTGTGGGTTTTCGGTTTTGGTTTTTGGGTTTGTGGAGAGCGGGTTTGTTGTGGTATGATTTAGGATGAGGATGGGTGAGTGGTAGGGTTTTATTTAAGTTTGGAGCTTTTTTGATCGGAATTTTAAGTGCCATTGTTTAATTTGTAGAATCAAGTGAGAGTAAGCTCGTTGATAAAAAGAATTGTGAAAGATAGTTAATTTCTGATTAATGCTCTTAAGCACAGCACAATAACTAGGACAAATAATTATCTTAATTTTACTCGTTCAAATTTCCGAGTTTTCAAATCGCACGTAATTCCCAGTATACATAAATTTCGACGTTAAATTTGCGCGCAGTATCTTTTTAGGAGCCACCGCCGATGATTCATTCGCGATGTTTATGTATGATTGCAGCCCGCGGCGTGACCCAGTACATATACTCAAACTCCACGCTCGAAACGCTTAAAACAAATTTTCCATATTTTTTTTACGAAGGCACACATATCCACAATTTTTACAGCGTCGAGCAACGCGTATTTTCTCTGATACCGAAGAGCCAAGCGGCGAGCTCTACGATAAGCCTTTGATAAAACGCGATATACCTCGCCGTGCGGCGCTAGGAAATAGTATTTTTCATGCCCCCGCGCAACGATACATTCGTGTATCGCTCCGCGATTGCCAAATTACCACGAAAACATTTTTGTCAGGCCGCTTTTTCGATAGTCAAGGTCGCGACGCTCTAATTATAGAGATAAAGACATACGTGACAATAACAGCTATCAGAATCGCTATAAAAACATCCATCGGGGCGCCTGCAATAAATAAAGTACCCGCTACGCCCGAAAGCCAAATAGAACCGGCAAACAATCATAACGCACAAAAACCTTTATATTTTCCTAACAAAAGCAGCAGCTTGAAAAAAATCTCCACACTTCCCGCCTCTCAGATCTATCCGAGCGCGCGCAAGTCAGCTCCTTATCAGTTTCGAACGCAGGGCGCGTGAAGAGGAGAGAAAAAAAGCGGAGCGCAGCGCGACAAAGCCGCGGTGTCGACGAACCCGCGATGAAGCTTCGAGAGCGAGAATCGAGAGGAGACTTGCATAAATTGGACGCCGCGCGATTCAATTTAGCGCGAGCTATCGGGTACGTGGGTATGTGTATGTGAGTGCGAGCGGCTGATACATTGTTGGAGATCGATGCGCGCGTGTCGCTTTACGAGCCGTTAATACGAACGATCGGAGCGTCCGCAGAAGGTCAAACATCAGCTGTGCCGGTAAATATTGACGCGCACCTTGTGTAGCTCTCTTTTCCTTGCTCTCTTGTGTCGGTGTGTATACACAATGCGAGTGGAGTGTACATATGGGGTTTTTCGTGACGGAATGTTGCCGGATTAACCTGATTAGGGGCATTGGTCAATATTTTTAATAGTGTTTGCGCTTGGTTAGAGTGGGGAAGCGACGTGGCGTGCTGTTTATTAAGGCTCTTTGTAATTAGGGAAGCGCTGGGTGATGAAAGAATTGTTGGCCTCAATGCGCGCCTAAAACGTTGACAGCTATTAGCTCGGCTGTGAGAGAAGAAAGTGTATGTGGCGCGTTCTTTCAATTGCTGCTTTACGGCCGTTTGGAATTC
>JAPYZA010005576.1:0-13396 GCA_030522685.1 Eupelmus azureus
TCCCCCCACACCAATTTTTCAAAATAACGTAAAATATGCTACAAAATAACGTTATTTTTGATGATTTTACTCCCCCACTTCCTGGAGGAGGTATTCGGGTTTTTAGGTGCAGCTGAACCTAAATCTGTAAATAGGTTGAGTACGTCGGAACTACACAGATTTCATTGTACTATCCGTTTTGCATAGATTCGCCCCATATGATAAGCCGAGCTGGTCTGTATTGAACTCAATATATATAGCCTCCTAGGCTGTATTAGCCACCAATACAGCCTAGGAGCTCCCTGCGCGTACGCCACCTATTTACTGATTGAGGATCCTCTGCACGTAAGAACCCGTATACATCCTCCAGGGATGAAAACACAAGTTTATGAGTATACATATTCATTTTATCACTTACTAAGTGTATAGTGGCCGTGTCTAAAAATAATCACTTAACCCCCGCTTTTTATGCCCAACAAAACCCGAATATCAATGCCTGCGTTACATAAAGTACTGTATGTACCACGGACGACCTTTCCTCGTCGTCGGCTCGCATTACGCACTCGCCTTCGGCTCGTGCTAGCTCGCCTATGACTCGTTCTGCAAACTCCACACTCGGGCAATAAAGGTCCACTTATCGCCCTTGGCACATAATATACTATTATTAGTTTGAAATACACTATTTTTTCATTTCATTCAAGAAGCAAGCTAATATCTATATATGATGGAAAGTTGTCAAGCCGTTCTTCAAGTAAGTAATAATTCAAGCGTGCGAATGTAGGTTAATCAAGAATTCAAATTTAAAAAGGGTCAAAATTCATTTTTGATTAGAATTAATTCTCTGGCGCGAAAGTCGTAAAGAAGATTTCTAATTCTATTGTCGTTGCGTCATTCATAATCATGGCGCGTTTTGCGCTCGCTGATACACCGGCAAACACACACCTTCTCTTTCTTGCTTTCATCACGCGGCGGCTAGCTTCGCCGCTCCTCTCTAGCACGAAGTTTAGTGTTGTACATTTTCTCTTTTTGTCTAAGCACCGCCGCCGCCCACTCGTCCAAAATTAATTTATTTCCAGGCATTCTGTAGACCTGCTGGAATTCCATATTAGTCCGTTCTATTACATAATAGCGATGGCGGCGGTATTGATGATGATGACGAAGGCAACAATGAACTTTACTTCTTTATTTTTTGTAACGGTTCGAGCTACTACAGCTCTAAAAGAGGCGATAGGTTTTTCTCTGAATAACAAAGAAAAAATTCTATTGTTTTTTTGCAGTGATTTCAATCTTTTATATCGGTCTTCTTGTCTTAGCTCTTTGTATCGATACTTTCAGTAAGCGATGAATGAATATTACGTTTTCTGATGTCTAATTCAACTATACGGTATTTTATTTACTATTATATTCTTTATATTTTATAAAAAAAATTATCACAGAAAATTACGTGCCTTTGTTCGGCTATCGTCATTAATCAACGCAATACCTTTCCTTTTCGGTATCATCACTAAATTGTTTATGATATATCTTTATACGAAAGTATTTATTATTATTCGCTAAAACTAAATCATACTTAAGTTTACTTGGTAAATGGTAAATAGCTGTAATAACTTATTCTATAGTTTCACGAATAATAAGTAGAATATTTAAAAAAATTATATCACCTCTACAATTAACGCTAAATTGGGTCGTATCAGTATTCTAAATTATAAATCTACACATAATCAAAGCGGCAATAAAGAAAAGTATGGATCATTAAGAAGAATCAGATCAGTGCGTCTTACTTTTTTCTGTTATTGAGAACATATAGTACTCATAATCTTCAGGAAACGAGGCTCAATTGTTACGAGCATGACATTTATTTATGAATGTTTAAAAAGGAAAAAAGCTTTCAGAGAAACATTTTGTGTTTCTCATAAACATTCAACATCAACATTTGAATTTAGTTTTTATACAAAATATCTGAAGTTTTTGATATTATGTATTTCATAATGCTAGAAATTTCCAGCACGTAAAGCGCATATCGATCACTTTTTAAGTTTAATTTAAAATTTAATTATATTTAAGGAGACCTTGTAAATTCTGATGATGAAATGATTATTTTTCCTAATTTATTTTCCTAATATAATTGTTAGTAAGCGGTATTACGTAAATTATCAAAGAACCTTATATAACGACTATCTCATTGATTTAAATTATTTTTTTTAAATTAAATTCAAATTTTTTAAATTTTTATATTAAGATGACGTAAAATGCTCCTTATTATCGAGAATATGGGAATCCATTTTTGGTATTAATTTGCGTTAAGTTGTTACTTTGGTCAAGAATAACATGACATTGCCATATTTTTGAAAAATCGTAAATATTTCTTACGAAAATAATTTCTAATAATCATGTTAAAAATATGGATACAGAGATAGTGCAGCGAGGCAAATAAAGCTTTGAAAACCTAATCAAGAGGAGCAGCAGCACCTCGACGAAGCCAGAGGTAGCAAGAGGTAGCTGCGATAGCGCTTCAATATATACTTTCCATTTCAATATTTTTGTTTTCTAAACGTTTACTACAAGCTTAATTTTTGCTTTACGGAGGAAACGTTCATGCGAATACAATAGTACATTTCGATACAAGTGTGCGAAGTAAGTGAATCTTGCACGGGTGTAGTTTGTCACCCGAGCGAAGCGAGTCATAAAGTAAAGACTTTCATAAAGAAAGTCACAAAGTGACCTTCTTTTTGTCTATCGCGATTCGAATATCATCCGACAGTTTTAATAATGCCGTATGCGTACTATGATTCTGGCGAAAACCGGATTGAAAAGAGTCCAACAAGTTTTTGGCGCGAATGAACTCTGTGATTTGCATGGGTGCCAGTGTCTCTAGGATTTTAGAGGCTGCATACAGAATACTAATAGGCCTCAGATGGTCAATTTCCGACGGCGGGTGAAGTATCGAAGATATGGACCAGCACAGGCAAGATACAAATCTTGCCGGTATATCATCAGGTCTCTTAGCATTAGATCGAGATCTAAGGATTACGTCCATAACATCAGACACTTCGAGATGCTTAAAAAAAAAAGCGATCGCCTGGAGACACTCTAACCAAAGGTCGTGAGTCGCGTAATAGGTTTGGATTTAAATCCTCCGCAAAGTGACGGTTAATATCCTTAATATCCACTGGAAGGGAAACAAGATGCCTAGAATCCCTGCAAACTCCAAATTCATCGACGCGCCTCCATATTTCCGCCGTATTCGAACACCTAATAAACTTATATTTATAGTATGCCGACATTGCCTTACGTGCAGCAGTCTTTAAACGATTACGGAGAGAGTATAGAGGTAGAGTACGTTATTACGGAGGGCAACTATATCCTGGATTTACTTAAATTGCAATACATTTTTTCTAATCATCAAAAAACTGTATATTTTGGACATGTCGATAAAGTAGGACTATCAGACCCCGTTAACGTAAAATTTCCAACACAATCGAGACGGCAGGACCGTTGGCTCCGTTGGTTCCGTTGAGGTTAGTACAGACTGCAAAAACATAAGTATCGAAGGTCGATAGATTTTCGATTTTTTATATAGTATCAGTAACGCTAGCGCGCGTTAATTTTAATGTATACTAGAGAAATTATCGCGCTACGCGCGCCTCGTAATTGTTGACAGATTTTGTACGTAATTAACCTTTGCAAACTTCTTCTGTTTTTATTATCAATATATATTAAAGATTCGAGAATCGATATTAAACTCGAAATTCGGCTAGATATCGCATGGGATTTTTATATATGCGATAGATATATAGGAGCATTTAAAATCAGAAGGCAGAGCGGCGAGGAGCAAAGGTCACGATCTAATTTGAACTCTAACCCTTTCAGTCACACATTTTTGCACTAAGTTACAAAACATTAAATTATTGTGTAAACTTGTAATTATATATGATGATTATTTATTGTATTGATATTTGTACTAAAGTGTGCAATAAATGAACTATCTATCTATCTAACCATAAATAATAAGAAATATTGAAGAGTGTATGTTTTAAATTATAAAATGATTTATAAAATCATCAGCTTCGGAAATCACGAAAACGCGCACTTTTGCAATATTGTTTTAAAATTTCTCAATAAAAAAGTAAGTTTTCTGGCATTGCCTGTACAGTTTTTTCGTTGCCATTCATTTTTTAACTTATTTAATTAAATTATAATTAAAATAAATTGAATAGAATAAAAAACTATACGTAAAATATATAGAAAAATATTATAATTTATGTAGTTACTTAAAAAGTGATAAATCTTCCTAAAAATAAACCTTTTAATAAGTAAAACTAGGCAAATGATAGTGGAAGACCGACGCTACTAAAATCGTTTTTTAATTAAAATTTTTTACTAAACGATTTATAAGAAATAATTCTTGCCAATACTTTTTTTAATTTCAGTACTTCCCTTACATTTATTACTATTGCTTAGCTCATTGGGTTTTTAATTCAATAATGTAACGATAGGCACAAAATATAATAATTCTTACCAATTTTGAAATTTTTTGCAATACTTTCCTCAGTTGACATTTGTAATAGTTAACGTTCAGAAAATAAAAGTAATTGTAAGTTAGAGTATTGTAGGTTTACTGAAATGAAAATCAGTGACAGTACATATATTAGTAATAATAATAAATGTAGTAGTAATAGAGATTGAAATAAAATTTCACGTATACAGTATTTGTAGATATTTTAATTTTAATGTTGGAGGAAAATACAAAAACTCCTACTTACCTAGTTTTTAAATAAGATACATCACACTGAGAAAAAAACATAGTTAGATCTACTAGGCTGCTCGAGTAAATTCTACTTGACTGGTCTAGTAAGTCAAGTAAGAGCGAAATATATGCGCACAACACTGCGCGGTAGGCCCAATCGTGGAGAGGGGGTAAATGTACGGGAAGGTGGCGGGGATAACCTCAGTTTTGATGTTCTGCTCATCTAGTGCGCATACATTTCGTTTGTTTCGAGGGCCAAATAGAATTTACTTGAGCAGCCTAGTAGATCTAAGTATGTTTTTTCTCTCAGTGCAATAGTATCAATAGAAAATAAAAAATCTTTATTAAAAATAACAGAGAAATGTTCTATTTGATCTAAAATTTATAATCTGTTAGAGACGAGTCCTCTAGTTTCGTTCATCGCAGCACTCTCGCGTTATTTCTTGGATTAACTAAAGTCGCTGTTCTTTAGCCTCTGCTCACAAGATCATCGAACCGATATTCCGTACGTTCACGGTATGCGTTGTGCAATCGGATTGCACAGTTGTGTGAATAAGAGCTAGGCTTGGCTCGCCTACAGCACGGAACAGCTGCACTCTCGGTCTCGCAGCAGCAATGGTCACGGAGGCTTATATTTTAGCCCGTGCAGTATACATGTATATCTAGCTATTGCCTGTCAATATATTGGATTTTTCCGATGTTTTACTTGTACACTCATTCTTGTAGATTTAGACTTTCAATTAGACGTTCTTGAATGGGAAATTAAATAGTCTATACTTAAAGTCTATCTACTTTTTTTCTGCTCGGAGTACTACTGTACATACATTATTATAAGTGAAAAAAGCGTGATTATCAAAAATTACAGCAACTTTTAATCTTCTTTTAATTTACTTTCAGAATTTTGTTTTTCTTATATCACCTGTAATGATTTAAAAAATTAATTTTAATTAAGATAAAAAAGGCATTGTTTATTAAACAAAAGAAACATAATAAAGCAGAGTATATGCTTTATTTTATCTTGGAAATGTGTCTATTACTGATTTTTTCATTATGCGCTGTATCTTTTCTTTATCTCTCTTTTATTTTGTTTTCTTATCTACAGAACATACAGTAAAGTAAATATATTGTTTGCTTTGTTAAAGATATTTAGTTATCTTTCTTACTTGAAAGTCTATTGTCACGATCTTTATTGTAAGTATAAATTAGCGTGTTTAGTAAATATTGGATTAGTCTCCATTATTTAATCCAACTAAAAAGTTTAATTTTAAAATAAAATTGTAAAGGTATAAAGTGTTTATCCAAACCTGAAATTAAATTATTTTTAATGTTGCTCTTCAATAGTATTACAACATAATTTTTAAAATATATAATTAACAAATGTAAAATCTTTTTTAATTTAACGATTTTTTATTATTTGCTTTAGGTAAGCATCATTATTTTAAAAGGAAAATTTGACAAGATTAATTCAACCTAATTATAAATTTACAAAGACTTACAATTTCTTACAATATCTTACGTTATCTTACAACTACGCAATTTCTTAATAATTTTACTTATGGTGAAAAAATAATAAATTTAAGAAATTGTATATATACACTCACATGTCATTAATACTCATACATCATAAAAATATAAACAAAAATCTAATAGGACAGTGGCTGCCGTGTCTAAAAATGATCACTTCAGTCTCTCATTGTAAGTAACAAAAAACACGAAAATCAATACATGAGTTACAAAAATGATGGTGTGTACCAAGGGCTTGTGGGCCTTTTTATCTCGTGTGGTTGCAGTACTCGTCTGCGGCTCGGTATTCATCCAAGGAATTTTATGCTTTCGTGGTTTGAAAGTACAAATAATCAATTAATAGTGCAAAAAATCGATGACTTCTGCGAGATTTGAGCTGAATTGACCAAGTGTAGCATCAATGTTTGTTATTTTGTTGTTAAACAATGACCAGTCATATTGTCAAGGAGTTGACCAGCTTGTTATTCTTTACGTTTTTAAAGTCACGGTACATTAAAGTATTGCTGTGAAGCTCTTCGGCATATACCCTAATTTTAATGGTTATCATGTCGTCGTGGCCATGCCATGTCGATAGATGATTAGTTTACATTTACAACGTTTTCTCTTAATTTTTAACACAAATGTTTTAAATTACAATAAATAATACATACATATTTAGTAATATAAAAGCATAAGTGAATAAAAAGTTAATTACTTACTTGTTATGATTTTGAGGTTAGAGTGGTATAAAATATTATTTAGAAACTTAGAGCCCTGAATAAATTCAAGTAGTAAATTAAGACTTAATACTTTCATAAAAAATTTATAGCAAGTAATTTTTTTAAATAGACAAGGAGAAAAAAATAAAAGTCGTTAAAGTAGCCCCGTCCTCCCCTATATATTTTAAAATTTTAATGTTCATAATCAAATAACAAAAATGTGGTGTTTTTTACTTTACTAGTAGCATTGTAATAGTATATTGTGCAACTAGGGAGGAAAATTGGCTTTTTCTAGCGAGGATAATTTTGGGGCACGAGTGAGAGTCGAGGGCGCCCCCAACAGAATGAGGCGTAATCTCATAGACAAGTGAACACAAAGCATAAATGTAGATACAGTAACGCATGCTGACCTTGATCCGAGGTAGCAGCGTTAAAAATCTTGCTTATCTGCAGTCACGAACACATGTCTAGCGAGAGTGAAATGCCGAAGTGAAAGGAGACGCTCATCTCTCTGTTGTATTGGCGAGTCTGCGGCAGTCTGCACTATGTTTTACCTGAGAGAGAGAGAGGGAGAGAGAGAGAGAGAGAGAGAGAGAGAGAGAGAGAGAGAGAGAGAGAGAGAGAGAGAGCGAGAGCGAGAGAGAGGGACGGAGGGAGAGAGGGAGGGAGAGAGAAGGAGAGAGAGGAAGAAAGAGAGAAAGAGTGAGAGCGGAGAGTCAGTCGCGTAACTCGCTGACGTGCTTCACGTTTATAATACGTTATGTGTGTATGCGTGTGCGTACATGAGCGGCGTTATGCGAAGAGCACCTTTCTTTCCAAGGCTCTGTATATGAGACGCTTAAATGTAAAATCCTTTAAAAATAGGAAAAATATTATAGTTACAAGATTTTTTAATAAAGCAATTAAAATTTAGCAATTAATCATACGTGAAATGTGTATTATTATAGTAAGCTGCAAAGTATCGTGATCCGATTGAACAGATAGAATCTAAAATTTATCTCGGCCATTAGCTGTTGGATAGAGGTAAGATTTGCAGTAGCTATTTATTAGTTAGAAAGATTTCACGGAAATAGAAGCACTGACAGCGCAGCTAATTCGATTTATTAAGCAACGACTGAACGATGCATGCCCAGCTCTCATTTAGCAAGCAGCAATAAAGCGGCGAAACGCATTGATTTACGCTAGCGCTAAACGAGACCGAAAGTCCGCACTGTTTCTGAAGTATGGCCTGCCTCGAAATTACTCAACCGGTGAGCAGTGCGGAAAGAAAGCAAAAACAGACCGTGGTAGGCCAACAGTCAGCGCTATATCGTCGCCGTCGCGCGGCCGCAGCCATACAGTGACGTAAAGTGGGTTAAGGGGACTTGCAAGCAACAGACCGTACGTTTCCTTAAACGGTACCCAAAGATCGATTAATTGAGAACACTAACTTTCCCTTTCGCTTCGCGGGATATATCATCTCTAAATCGTCCTTTTATTCTCGCAACTCGCTCTGTTATAATAATTATTACGTTAGAACTTGTAAAATTTTTATACTACTTACAAGGCTATATTTTCAGACAGAGCTTACCGACATTACCGACATTTTAAAATGTATAATTTTTTTCAACAAAGTCAGTGCAACTTTTCTGAACTAATCGAATAAAGTCTGATTCTAGTAAAACTACAATCTATAGAAATAAAATTTTTTCCAACTGTTATAATCAACTAAATTTTTTTACTTATAATGATGTAATAATGTTTATATTACTAATAAAATTTACGATATGTAATTTTTACCGTTACTTGCTCATTAAATGTAATATACTTTCATCATTTTTCAATAAATTTGCATTAAATATGTTTAATAAATACTTGTAAGTATTTATATTTAACAATTTTTAGAAAAATTTCAACAAATTCATGAAAAATCAAATTTTTCTAAAAATTTATATAAAAATATATATAATGTAAGAGTAACTAAAAATAAAAACTATATAATAATATAACGGAGAGTAAATTTCACGCTAGTTGACGTAATTATAGGGCTCGATATTACCGACCGGATATCAGGGAGCAGAATAGCCAGTGTGGCATTGGCTCTGTGGTAGAGTACGAGCTTCTGGATCCAGAGATCGTGGGATCGAATCCCGCGCCGCGTACTTTTATTTCTAATTTCTCCGAAATTCCTACCCCGTTATACAATAAAATCAAAAACAAGGCGCGCGGCAGCGCGCCTGATGGCAAATATGCGATGAAGGACCTGACGTGCAATGTATACGTCGAGTTTAGTATACTTGGCAAAGCATTATCATTTCTAACGATAAGCTAAGGTCTAAAAATGTATTTTTAATAATTATATAATGCTTTAACTTGTTCACTTACGAACAAAATATATATGCTTTCTGTAATAATTAATGAATATAGTTTATAGTTTGGAATAGCAAGGAGAGTGTTTCAGATGCGGGTCATGGATCGTGCTGAAACTTATTGAGGGTCTTCTTTGGCTAAAATAAGAAGAGCCTTGTCTCAGGGTTTCTTTGAATAGGCCTTAAAACTCGAGTTATAAACTGTTTTAGTATTATAATCTAGTATTTTTTAGAAAACAGCTTAAATGCAAAACAGTAATACTTTGGTTTGCATAAGCCTTATTTAAAGTTTCAAAAAAGAAAATAAAACTAGACTAAACAAGCTATATAATCTGCGTTTTTCGGAATTAAAAAATATTAATTTGGTCGAAAGTTATGGTAGTTTGAATTTAAGCCCTTGTGTTACACTGTTACATTGTAAACATTAGCAGGTCCAAATGTAGATGACTTTGTGATGTTAAAATTCAATATAAGTACGAGTATAAGTACGAGTAAAAAGACTAATTTTAAGGTAGAAAGGTGAAAGAATAGTGGTATAGCTTTAAAACTAAAAGCACTTTTGAGGTAAAACGTATGGCTAGGAGTGCTAGGACAAAGTAAAAGTTTTCAAAGCAAAGCAAGCGAGCCAGTTAATTTGTTGGAAATTGGCACAAGCGGAATAACGCTGATTTTTTAAACTTTTTTCAAAATATCACTAGATAGATAAATATATCTTATTCGTGCTCGGAACGTGTATTTATTATTTATTTTTATAAATTTGCTCGTTTAGTCGTGTGTAAATTGACTTATACTGTATGAGACTTTTCTCTCAAGCTTCGCTCTGCTACGAAAAACATGAATAATCAACTTTCAAATCTGTGTCAAAATATAAGTCTCTTTCATAGCAATAGATTTTCAAAGTAAGTAGTTAAAATGAAATATTTTAATAAAAAATTAAAGTCACAACGAAATATTAAGCGATGAGATAAGTCAGTCATTCTTATAATACTATAATACGCACGCATACATAAGTGCAGGCGTTTAGAGCTTAGTGGAAAAAATTTTCGATTTTCTTCTGTAGTCGCAGCTTGTAAGATGTACGCGTGTGCGTATGCATATGCGTGTGCGTGTGCGTGTGCGTGTGCGTGTGCGTGTGCGTGTGTATTCGCAACAAAACACGTCATTCTTCCCGATGTCCTCGACGGTTAGCACTGGCACGACGCGACGAGCTCCTGGCCTTGGCACGCTTTCCTTTTTCCTCTCGGTCTCGTGTGACGGCATCGGTGGAGGCGGTGCGCTGCCGCTCGTAAATTCGTAAATTCCCGCTCTATCCGAGTGTAATCGAGTAGATCCATATTAAGAAATGGCACAAAAAAGTTACAACTAACGAAATTTGGCAAGTACACGCATTTTTATAGTATTATTAAAGGTTTGAAATTTACAATTTGCAAAGTGAACTGGTAGCCTATTAGCAGTAGCTTCTTAAAACTTAAAGATAAGAATGAAAACGTACTGCTTTACATATATAATAAATATAATAAAATTAAAGTTAAAACACTTTATACACCATTCTCTACACGGAGATGAATTGTTTTATAAAGCGGTAACACACCGTAAAAATCTAAAAATATTACTAAACTTTGCAGGAATTTTTACTAAAAATAATAGTAAATTTTCTTAAAAACTTAGAAAAAAAATACTAAAAATTCCTAACAATTATAGTAATTTTTTCGATTATCTTTTCTGAAATTCAATTGCAAATACGTAAGCTATAACAGTTCCAAATATTTTATTTTTTATATTATCATTTATTTTGTATAAAACAATCGAAGTATTATAGTAGAAATATCATTAGGAGTTGTTCCAATTGGAAAATCTTTTAAAATTTCTTTAAGCTCTTTCCATCGTGGATTGCATGTCATTGTAATAAATAAATCAGGTTTGCCAACTTTTCTCATTATTGCCATTGCATCTTGATAATACTGTTGCATATATCTAGGACTTCTGATATACGTAGCTGGTAAAATGAAAAGGTTTCCAAATCTTTCTTTATTTTCAAAGTTTTTTGAATTATTTGAAGCACTAAAAATTCATTCTACTACTTTCAACCATTATACAAGCATGGATAATATACTGTTGGCTTAATTTTCCACCATGTAGTAATGGATTAAAATCTTTTTCTATATTAAAAGGTCTATGATATTCTATTTAAATAATACTAAAGCACAATAAGATTATTTTCATCTTTTTTGAGTTTGGATGTTTACTGTAACCAAGGTCCCATCCTAAATCTCCAGAAGGAAACATTTAAGGAAATATCATAGGATCTACATGTTGAGATAATTTATTTAAATACGTATGAGTAATTTTTTCTTTTGTATCGTTTTTAGAATATATACATATATCGAACTCTTCTAGAATTCCTGAATCTGATACTATAATATCTCCACATTCTGATGTCAAAGGTTTATTATAATGATATTTCTGTTTATCATTTTTTCGAATAAAATATAATTTATAATTTTTGAGGTTTTCAACAGAATATAGTTGATATAAATATTTATAATTTTTAGCATATATAATTTTACATATTATTATTCATTATTTTAGTTATTTATATATAGTCTTTAAATAATTTTTCATTGGATTTTTATCTTTTCTCTGTAGCTGTCTCATTATCGTATATGTAGAGTTGTCCACATGTAGGTTCTTTTTGATTAGCTGACAATAAACTGATTGGTATGGTATGACAAATTTGATCTTGGATTTTTAAATTATATATAGCCTTTTCTTTACTATGAATTATATTTGCATTAAATATTGTAAAGCTAAATAAATTATTATAATATTTAATTAAATTCCTAAAAATACTATCATTAAACAATAGATATTTCAACTTTTCATTATATTTACTTAAAGGTAGTAAAACAATTTTTCCTTTTTGACAACAATTTTTCCAAAATAATTCTTAAAATTTTTATCTATAATTATTATATTATTATTTCGTTTTTTATTCAAAAGTGTATCGTTATCGGTTGATTTAGATAATTTAATTTTTTAAGATAAATTTAATTCGTTTAAGTTATCGTATGTTAACTTTCTTTTTCTGTTATATTTTTTATTATTTATTTTATTAATTATAGATCTAATATTTGTATTGACTAGAATCATATTGACCTGTAAATTTTAATGATAATTTCAAATTATTTGAATTGTTTCCATAAGAATGATTTATTTAGAGTTAGTGTAATGTATTTCTACATATACGTTAAGTAAATTTGAGGAAAAACGGGTTTATAGGGAATCAAATGCTACTTTTGACCCGCTTTTTGGGTCAATAAAGTCGCCTTTACAGGTGAGTCGGAAATAAAAGAAATTTAAAAAAAAATGTACCGGTGAGGATTTGATCCTATAAATTTTTGCTCTGTAAGCTTGCACTTTACTACCTATATTGAGTTACTGTTTTATTTTCATCATCAAATTAAAATTAGATTATAAAGTATTTTATTCCCACCTGAACGATGATGGCCACTTATTTCCCTGAAAAGACGCGTTGAAAATGGACTATTATTCCGGCAAAACTCGGGGAGGGAAATAATGGGCCATTATTTCCCTGCTAGCATTTTTATTAGAAAAAATAGAAAAATTATTTAAAAAATCAAATAAAAATAAATAAGTGGCCACAGTCAAGGTGGGAATAAAGTACTATATGCACCTCGAGAGTAATAGTACATTATGCAACAAGGGGCAAAAGTAGCAGATTTTTCCCGCGGGTGAGTTTACTGCCTGAGCGAAGCGAGGGCAGTAATCAGCCGAGAGAAAAATATTCTTGTAAGGGCAGTATAATCACCCAAGGGAAAGATCTACTTTTGTCCCGTGTTGCATATAGTATTTTATTCCACTTTCGACAGAAAGACCACGTTTGGATCTTGAAAACGGGGCCGAAACACGGGGTCGAAACAATTTTGCTTGAGAAAAAACGAACATAAAAATATGTAAATTGAAATTATAAAAAAAAAAATTATATATATATATATAAATATGTCAAATGGTACCTTTGAGGATTCAACAGTGTTGCCATGCATAGGGAAATACGGGTTATTGGACAAAATCCTCAAAAG
>JAPYZA010005577.1:0-43452 GCA_030522685.1 Eupelmus azureus
AATTCTTCCATCTCAATTTACCTCTCCTACAATGAGTAGAAAATCTTTCTGACCCAACTCGAATACACCGTCAAAAAGGAAAAACTCCCAAAGATCCTGAGAACCTACAATCCACATTCACAAACCCCACGCTACTAAACGCGCCTAACACCCACACTTAAAAGCGCACTCTAAAATTTTAAACAATCTCCTTTTAACCTCCCTCAGAAAAAAAAACACACGACTCCTTCTTTTTCAATCGCTGAGCTCGCGCCACGATAGCGGAAAATGAATGTCCCGGCATAAGTGTATTCTCGTGTGCCGAGGGAGGAGGGCGGTTTCAGTGGCTCCGCGTAAAGTGTAACTCGGTCGACCTCTCGTGACTCTCGCTCTGTCTCGCTCGCTCCGTTTATCTTTGATCTTTCAATTTCTCATACGTTTCGTTCTCTTCTATACGCGCGGCTGTGCGGAAAGCGAGCGCGGGATCGGATCGCAGTCGCGCTCGACTTATATTTGCGCGCGCTCGATGCCGGAAAGAAACTCGCTGGCTATGTGTGTCTCTGTGTGCGCGAGCGCGATAGTGCACAGCAGCAGATGCGACACGCTCAGCGCGCCCGGAAATATGGACGGAGCAAGCGAGCTGGCGTTTGCTGCAAATATTTATACGAGCGATCGATATTAAATTATTTATGAAAATTAAGCGTGCTTTTCTTGGCGAGAGTGGCTCTTTGTGTGCGGTCGGATGGCGGATTCCAGATATTGGGGCTTCTATTTTTTAAGGAGGGGGAGGAGATTGAAAAATAAAGTGCGCGTGGCGCGGCGTGTAATAGTAAAAATATAGTTTTTTCATTAAGTCTTATGGTACGATAAGGATCGTAAAGCGGAGATTTTGAATTTTTATTTACTGTTTTATGGAGATACCGTAAAAAGTATATGTGAAAGTTTATTTGGAATCATGGAAAATGCTAATAAAATTCTCTATAAAAAGTTTGAATTTAAAGGAGATTATAAAAGAAAATATTTATATTATAAGAATTATTACGGCAACACTTAAAAATGCTGCATCTCCAAGTAGTAATATCAGCGTATACTCTGACGTAATTTACCTTTTGTTATAACTAAAATACTTTCTTAACTTAAACAGCACTTTCAAAGCACTTATAAAATCGAAGTTATAAACTTCTTCATTGTGACTCCAACTATATAAAACAAAATTGAGTCAGAAGTTTCAATAACAATGTACCTCTTATTAATAAAACCTTAATATCCATTATCCAACAAAACAAACACCTTAATTAAAAAAACCTAGCTACCACACGCTTTTTGCAGCCAACAAAATAACCACTACAAATCAACTCTAAAAACCACCAAAAAATACCTACCATCACATTACACCTTCGATACCATCGCCTAAATATTCTCAGTCAACTCGCGACCCAGCCTCAGCGCTCCGCCTCTAGATCGCGCCTCTATAGAAAAAAAGCCGTACACCCTCGTACACATTTTTTCTCCTGTCTAACGTATACCAAAACGCGGCGCGCTTACCGTCCGCCTCTCTCTAATTGTCGCATTGCGTGTCGCGAGGTCAAAGTATAAAAGAGCGCTCGATGGCGCCGGCGAAGCTTCGGCCCGATAAGGACGCCGGCGACTTTAAGAGCCGCAACCTTAATGCCTCGCCCCTCCTCTTTTCGAGAGCGTTGCTGGTCGACTTGGAGGGGGAAGGTGGTAGGTCCTGCTCTGAGCGATACCGAGGAGTGAGTCGGATTAGTGTGGGTTGAGGGAAAATTTGGTGTGCCCTCCTGTGGAGATGAAAGTGATTTTTCATGAGTTTACTTAGATTCGGGTATAATTGATTCGATGTGGGATTAAAAGTTTATGAAAATTAATTTTGAAAAGTTTGGTGAAATATGCGCTTAAATTGTTTGATATTAGGTTCAGTAGAAATGGCCGTGTTTTGTCAGACACTTTAGAAACTTTGATGGGAAAGAAAATAAAAAAGTCTTAATATTTATATTAAGATTACATTTAAACTTTCATATTAATAATAAAAGTACTTTATTATTAACAATTTTTATCCTATTTTCCGAATAGTTACTGAATAAAATTGAAAATTCAGTTTTATCTGCAAATTGCGCCATTCAGAGCGCAGTAAAAGCACAGCCAGGCCCAAAAAAATGCAATACACATAAGGAATGATCTCGTTTGTTCTGCAGAGCGCTTTTTATCTCGAGTGATACGGCCGTGAAAGAGAACAAACGAGCCGGAAGGAGAGAAAGCACAGCAAGAGCAGAAAGAAAGAGAAAGAGAGAAAGCGAGATAGAAAACGATCCTGATACAACGATTATTACGAGCCTGACGTAACCCGCTTTTTCTCCCTCTCTTTCTCTCTTCTCTTCTCTCGTAGCGAGAGGCCAATTGTGCCTGCTAATCGAGCATGTAACGGCCCCGAGAACGTTTCGACGCTTACGCGCGTTCGCTCGTGGCAGTTCTAATTTTCGCGAGTGTGTCCTACGGGCGCGCTATGGCCTTCATTAAAGCGTAATCGTCGCCGCACGTGCTTTTCGTGTTTTCCATATCTTATCTGATTGCCCTCGCTTTTTACCTCGCCTCTCTCTCTCTCTCTCTCTTCTTGTAGACGGATGACTTCGATAAACTTACTGCGTCACTCGGGGAATATAGGAGCTTTCGAACTAGTTTCGTTATTTTATATAATAACTGTATAAATGTTGCTATAAACTCTTAAGTATCTGCGCGGAAACTTGTTAGATTCACGCATCTGGATGAAATCAATTTGTATTGAAGCGAAGAGTAAATCAGACTCGAGGTAAAACGCATTTTCTACAACTTTGTTTCAATCAATTCCGCAGCAACCCATTAAGTCGTATTCGATATTTCAAAACTACGCGATTTACTTTTCAAATAAAATTCACTTATCCTCTAAAATATTTCAGCCAGATACACCCGCCAGGCAATTTCATTACATCATCCCGACTCAAAAAAAAAGGGAAAAACAATAAAGTTTCCCTCATCAGCCGACGCGTCTTAAACAATTAGCCCCGTCAGATCCGGCGGCCGAGGGATAAAGCCGTTCGCTGCAACGTTAATAACTCGAAGCATCAGGTTTCGCTCCGGGCACAGACGCACGCAATCGTTGCAGGCGCCGTCAGGCTAATCCTCGCTGCTGCGGGGGCGTGACGCAATTTTCGAACGCTCCCTGGACGCCACAGTGCACGCAAAGAATGATAACAGCAGGACGTGCGGTGGCCGCGCACACGAGCAGGGTGACACGTAAAGAGTAGCGGGAGGTAACTCGAATACTCGGTAAATGACACCCGCGTGGCGAATTCGGATTTCGCCGGTGGTGGGTCAGGAGCGATCTCTCCCCCAGGTGTTTGCCTTCCTTTTTCTTTGACCCTCGTTCTCTCTTGATTTTCTCTCTGCGCTCGCAGGCTATCTGTTATATGAAATTAAAATAATTTATGGCTGTTGAGGTTTGTTGTGTAATGTATCATATGTTATTTCAAAGTGTAACAAAATTTCCTATTTTTTTAATATGGCTTTTGTTTAATTTTCATCTTTAAAATTATTTATTATTGTCCGTAAAGCAGTTTATATAAGCAAAATATTTTTTCTCGTGGTATACTATTTTCTTTATATTCAGAATTGATATTTGTTTCTTATTAAATTACTAGGACCGTAGATTTAGTACTGAAATTAGTGTCAGATATCGCTAAAGCATACGTCTAATGTATAGCCAGTACATTCGATACTAAATAGTACGACAACACATTAAATATAGGACAAATGACGCATTTGAATAAACTGCGTAATATACTTGGAAAATAATGCTGTACTTTATCTGTCAATTCTCAGACCAAAATTGAATCCATTTTTCATTTATTTAGATAGATGAGTCTTGTCCTAAATTCTTTGGGTTTTATTTACTAAATATATTGAATATTAAATCTTCATAAATATTTTACTGGTATAAATTTGTCAGTCTATTAATATTTATGTATTAATGTTATTAAGCCATAGTTTATTTTATGTAAAATACTTGTTGGCGATATCAAATAAATTTACAATTACCTAAGTGTCTTTTTCAAGCCATTATAGTCTTTGTTTAACCAGTAAGGTTTTTTATCAATATTTCTCAAATGAGAATCATGAAAGATTTAAAAGAAGTTCTATGTAAATCATGATTTTAATTTTTCTTTTATTTTACCAACAAAGTTTTAATTGAAAACTAAATTTAAGAGATAAGTCCATTGGAATAATTTTTAATTATAGTTTTTAATAGAATTCGTATTACTTTAGAGATGTCTTTAATAATGGTGTCTAAGTGCAAATTGATGCACTATTTTTTTAGACTAGTAGTAACGAACGAATTGCAATTTTTATACAGTCTTTGTGAACAACAATTTAATTTTTAACTCATAAAACTTTAATCATAAATAAAATATATGATAAAAAAGATCTTGTACTTTTTCATATATGCATAGATTAAAAGATCAAAGTTATAACAAAATAAACTTAATCTGTGGAAACAACGTTAAATTATTAATATTATTGTAATATTTTTAAGTTCATTAATAAAAAAAATTATAAATTTATATAAACAATAATCATAAATCAAATCAATTAAAAACTGCATTAAATGATCGTATTGTGATATATGACATACACTGTAAAGATAAAAGACCTAGGGGATATATAATTTATAGTCTCAAGAGAAAAATTGAGTATGTGACTGTACGCAAGATTTGAAGCACAAAAGCTATTGAAACAGAAGTAAGCTTTCATTGGGAAAAAAATATTTTTTACTGATTATATTGCAATAAAGATTAATTTAAGAATATTTATATTACTTATATGTTTTGCTGCATTAATAAGTTGTTCAAAATATTCTTTTACATTTCAAAATTAAACGATTATAATTAATTATAAGGCATGAATTAAAGTAAAAAAAATCAATATCATATCAGATGCAAAGTAAAATTATGAACAAGTTTAAACGCAGTATCCAAACCTTGATAATAGCTTGTTTATAAAATATGAAATTAATCATATTAAAAGCCATAAATATTTATCTTCAATAATTCATTGTCACGTTCATAGCAATATTTAGGTTATCGATTCTTCGTAAAATCTGCAAAGTCATACGTTATTACAGTTTTATTTTTAATAGCCGGTAAACTCATTAATTCTTTGATAAAAAAATATAATTACGATGATGCATCCCCACCAGGATTACTCAAAAAGTATTATTACTTTACATAATGTTAAAATATCTATTTACATCAACCCATCCAAATACCTATTTATACCAACTCAATTTACCATAAGGATCAATGCATCATATTTAATTAACGAAAATCTACAACAGCTTCGAGCAAACAACACGATTCACAAAAAACCGCCTTATACATATCTCACCGGCCATTATTCAGATCGATGATCCTATCTGAAATCGAAACCAAAAGAAAGTACCAAAAGAAACGAGAGCAAAAGCAAACGCCAGCTCTCTCGCATACCAACGGGAAATACATACACTCGTCGGCAACAAATACGAAAATACCGATTGGTATCATTTTAATTAGAGCACACACCGAGGAACTCGTTAAACTCGCCCGAGCGAACATATCGCATCGTGCAGCACGCGCGCCCATACACACATCCGTCCAGCCTGCCTCGCGTGTTTTCATACGTGCATACCTCTACATACGAATTTAAGCCAGCTACGTGCTCGCAGAGAGAAATCGTTTACCCAAAGCAAGACTCGAAGAGTAACACATCACTTTCCAGCTCCACTGACGTCCTCCGCCACTGCTCCACCTTTGTTGTTGTTATTCCGTGTGGGTTTTGTATCTGTACAGTCACAGACGAATGCACCTAGGATCGCGTTATTACGAACTCGCGGCAAGCTCACGGAACGCGGCGTTTGTATAAAGCGCACGAGCCCTGACCCTTCTCACCTCGTAGATCGAGGAAAATTCAAGGAAGCGCCAAATTATATAGAGGTTTATAGAGGTCGCTACCTGCTGTGCCAATAGCTGGACTGGTACACAGATGACTTTCTTTGTGATCGTTGATGGGATGCGCTCAAATGTCAGTTTTATTCTATTGTAAACACTTGTTTGAATATAAAATGCACTTCCTAGTGGTAGAAAAAAATTACGGACAAAAGTCACTTTGTTTGGAGGTTGTTATTTAAATAGTATAAAAAAGAGTTTTCGAACTTTTAACATACGCTTTAAACCGGCGTCACCGCGCACGCGTTTCATACTTCGCCTCACTTTTAGTCCTGACGCACGCCGTCACTAAAACTTTTCCAGCCGTCACATGTTGGCACGCGTTGAAAAACAACCACGCGCTGGAAAGAAACTCCTAAATTTCCCCTCACAAAAACGTAAACTTTGAAAATTCTAAAACAGCTTCTTCTGATCTTTGATTTAATCGATTGCCTCGCTCTGCAATTGTCCAAAGCTATCAACAAGCGAGAGAAAAAGACAACAGAGTGGCGGGCTCGAAGTGACTCGATGCGCGGCTCGAGTGAGACTGAGGCGCGCGCGGAGCCACCCCCGGGGTAGCGCGCGCCGCGCTTTCTGTCTCTCTCTCTCTCTCTCTCTCTCTCTCTCTCTCTCTCTCTCTCTCTTTCTCTCTCTCGCTTCGCAGGAGCTCACGCAGGCGTCCGAGGGGTTGAGGAACGCGAGAGAGAGAAAGAGAGATAGAGAGAGAGCGAGAGAGGAATAGCTGAATCGAGAGAGCAATCGACGCGCGTTACGCGTGTGTTTCTCATGTATGTGCGTTACCGGGGCCGATTGACCACATGCTTTCGCTGTTTTTAGCCGAGAATTTGTACTTGCTGCAGTTATCCTTTGTCAGTCTTATTATGAATTATCTCTCACGCTCAGGTTTTCTTTTTTACTCTATGGCTGCTGTGATTGGATAATGCTTTGTTCGCTGGAAATGCTTTGGCTTGGATTTTAAGGCTTTATATTTTTGCAGTAACTTGGTAAAAGAATTAAATAATAGTTTTCATAAAACTGTTATGTTAAAAGATGTGTAAAGTTTTGTTGCAATATATTATTAAAATGATTTCTTTAAAAAATAAATCATATTTTTCAGATTTATGTTAAACTTTAGAGGTAGTGAAATCATCGTTATTTAGTAAAAATAAAAAGTAAGTCTAGTTCGATAGAATTAAGATATTTCAAGGAGGTTGAAAAATGATTATAAGCTACAGAGTTATTTCATTAAAGCTTAAAGCGAATTCTTAAAATATCTCTAATTTAATCAAAGTCTAGTATTTCAGTATAAGATATAAAGCTGCCGGTTGTTGTGGTACGTAATAAGGTACAATATATTCCGTAAACTAGATATACAGCTACGTGACAAGTTATCTAGCATAGCAAATATTAATTATTTATCGGACAACATTAGTCTACTGCAAATCTTTTAAAAAAAGGCCCATACAAAATTAATCTTCGGCGTATGCCCAGATGACTTTAAAAATTACTAACCTTTATATAATTATACGAAATAATATTTATGTTATTTGATTATGAACATTATTATTTAAAAATATATAAATCTTAAAACGTAAGCAAGAAATTACTAAGTATGATCTTTATGCTTCTATATTAGTACAAAGTTAAAAAATTTTCGTCTTTTTGTCCGTATTTACGACATATTATTTACGAAAATCTTACGTAAATTTGTCCGTATTTGACTAAAATGAAATCGTTGAATGAAAATTCTACATCTATATGACAAAAAAATTGTTCTTTCAATGCTTTTATTATGTACTTACATTATGAAAACTTAACGTTAATTTTAACAAATTACAAAATACGAAATATTTTTAACTGTGTAAACATTTACTTATTATTATTGTAACTTGAAATTCTTGCGTTAAAAACTAATTTAACAGGCTTTTAATGTTAGGTGAAGTAGAAAACTGTAAATATTAATCAATTAAAAATTATAATTTATTTACTTTCAGTGAATTTGATTTTCAATGAATCTCAAAAGTTTTAGATCAATAAAAATAAGGTTTATATACAAAAATATTATATCAAAATTAATTACGACAAATTCAGATTATTTGCGTTGTGATGGCGGGGGTTGACGAGCGGAGTGAGTAGAGGAGCGGAGCCTCATTAGTATATATATTGAACTTACTACTTAGTTGTTAATTATTAATGTTAAGTTGTTAATGATTGTGATTGCAACGCAATTTGAAAAACATCATTCACTTTTCTTAGTTGATTTAATGTTTATGAATTATTTAGATTTTCATAGACTTACGAAGAAAATGAGGTCACCAGTTAAAAGTTTTCATGATATATCACAGTCTTATTGCGCATGCAAATCCTTATGTCATGATCCTCTTAAAAATATGACCTGAGTACTACTGGAACACGAGGCAAAAAACAAAAAGAAATCGATGGACAAAAACATTCACACAACAAATTTTGCTTTCTTTTATTTCTTTTTTAAACAGAAAACTTTATGGAAATATTTTAAAAAGTTGTTTGCCACAATCGTTTCACAAGTGATCGTTTATAGTATGTTCATTGAGAAAATTTTTCAGTAATTAATGAAATTTCACGGTGAAGCTAACGTACCGCCTGTCACGCAGATTGTCCTAAAATATTACCGAAGCGGCATGTAAAATAACGCTATCGCAATTTCTAAGACTTGACTAAAATTTCTTTTTGCTTCTTTTATACATGAAACTTACAGAAAAAGGATATTTATTGGTAAATGTAGGAGAATGAATGGTATTTTTGTAGAAGTAAGGAAATAAATAATAAATAATTTTTAAATACTTTATTATATTTAATTCATGCATGATTGTAGAAAAACAAATTTGTTTTAGTATAAGTAACTCAATAATTTGAAACGGAAGAGCATAGAATAAGTATTAGCGAAAAAATCTTCTGATAGTTTTCAATTTAACCGACTGAGTGTCCGGCGTTAATTAATTTACCACCCTGTGTATGCTGAGAGTTTCCTACGTTGCCAATATGTGAGTGAGTACCACTTGCATGAAAGGTTGAATCTTGTTGCCGGCGATCAGATTGAGATGTTGCTGAGGTAAAAAAGAACGAATTGTAAGTAAACATATTCTGAAATTTATGTAACGCAAACTTCGAAAAATAGATTTTATACCACTCTAACCTCAAAATCATAACTTTAAGATGATTTTTCGGCTCTCGTGGTATAAAATACGGTTCGATACTGGTGCGCAAGGTGATTTTTGCAAATAACCACCTTCCACACCCGTATTGAAATGTACTATAAAATTAAAATTTTTCATTTTTCCTATTAAGAGTGTTATATAACCCCTCAGCGGAACGCAAAGAGACCAATGCGCAGCATTTCGTGCAGATTTTTTTTTCAAAATACGTTTTTATTTTCCTTCAAATCAACTCAAAAATAGTTTTATTAGGGAGCTGGAATATTTTTATACATTGAAAGACTCATACATTAACGGTATTGATTTGGTAAGTATGATAAAATAAATAAAGAAAATCCGGTGGAGTACGGTCCCCTGCTCCAAAGCGCCGTAAACTACAGGCGATGCAGCAGTGCAACAAGCAACTAACGTACATTCGCAGCAAAAGACCATACTCCGATGGACTTTATCTATTTTCTTATACGTACGACATTAACAATCGTCAATACATAAGTCTTTTCACGTCTAAAAGTATTCCAGCATCCCGATAAAATTATTATTTGCCAATATTATAGAAACAGAAAAAAAAGATATAAAAATATGGATTTCAAATTCAATTGAAGTTCTTATTTTTTAGAAATTAAATTCATACTAATATCTTATTTACCTGAAATATGACTTATCGCTAGTAGTACAAGTACTACTAACGGTAATAAGAACTTGAAGGAAATCATTGTCTTCGTTAGTCTAACGTAAAGATAGAGAAATCGTATCTATGTTGTGATTCTGCTAGCGTGATCAGCTTTCTATAACTGAAGAGTTTTACTTGAGAAGCCAGCTTTATATACGCAAAACTTGTAACGCTACTATCGTAAAAGTACTAGCAGAGATGATGCTTCCTTTAATTGATTTTCGAACTTGTTTTCTGTTATACCTATATTATATTTTTATGTACGATATCAAGCTTGTAAAGTAAAAACGGAGCGAACAAGAATTCCAGCAAAACCTAAAGAAAACTTGCAGTAATAACATTAAACTTGTTTTCCTTGAACATACCAAACAGGTTTTTCATTAGTGACATATTTTACGTTCTTTTACACATTTTTTTAAAATTTGTATTGACCCCGAATTAGCATGTGTGAGGAGAGGCTTTATTGCTCCCTGTTTAAATTTTACCGTACGTGATATCGAGTCGTGTCCTTTATTTTGTGTTTTTCAGCGGGAAATCTGTTTTATTTTCTGTTTTTTCTTTGTCTCGTGTAATGTCTTCCAGTCAAATGGCGACTCGTGACAGACGTTGCAACCTCATGGAGTGTGATCGAGCCATGAGGGAGCTGACGTGGGATAGGGATTTGAGAAGAAGGTTGAGGGATATATGCAAGCTGTCAGACGAGGAACTGACTGTTTGTCTCAAGGAGTAAAGCTGTAATATGGAGGGTGCAGTTAGGGTTAAGGCAGTGAGGCTTTTTCGAGCGGGGTTGAGCGTCATGGGCCGCGCGCGTGATGTGTCGTGGTACCCTGACCTTGATGAGCCCTTCGCTGCGGCTACAGGACCGTTGGGGTTTCCTGCGATGAGGGGAGGAGAGCATTGGGTGAATGAAGATGACATGAGGGACGGCGGAACGGACAAAGGCGATAAAGAAGAACCGGGGATTTCGAAACATAATTCGAACGAGGAGGCAGCGGACAACCAGACAAAGGATGGACACCAAAGGAATGATGACGAAATTTTGACCAGTACGAGAACCGGTGTGAGACGATCGGTAGTAATAGTGCCAGATCCGATTGATGATGACAACGATGATGTGGTCAGAGAGGCTAACAGAGTCAACAAGATAATCGAGAAGAATTTGCCTAGGGACCTAGGGGCCAGGCCGCGAATAGAGTGGCCGTTGTCGTTGGATAGGGCCCCAGCCAGGGAGACGCAGCTAAGGCAAGTTGACAGACGAGAGAAGCATGAGAAAACGCAAGAAGAGGTGAACAATGTGGACACAGACGTGAATTGTCCACGAGAGAAGGTGGTGACAGATTCGAGAGTACCCAAAATGACACGCAACCAGACCGTAGACGACCAGACGAGGAATGTGAATATTATGTGAAGAGGAATGGGGTTTATTTGCGAGTGACGCCCCAGGTAGTAGAAAAAGAAATTCAAAGATGAAAGGATACAGTACGACAGAATAGTAACCAAAGGGTGGATGGTGATCGAGTGATCTCTTGCAGTCGATTGGAGAGGGATTTTCGAGGATGGTCTTCCGATGACTCGAGCGAGGACGATGGAGCCATGGAAGACAAAAGAGTTACATCTCAATATCGTGACCGTTCTGACGATCATGGTCACCGAGGAGAGCAAATTGACCAAAGCAGGCACCATTAGGACGATGTAAGCGGTTGGGATGGCTACGGAGTTCCTGTTACTAATTTGCGTGATTATTTGCCATGTTTGAAAACTTTGCAGAGCTGGCTGCTAAGATTTTCAGGGGAAGATAAGGAGGGACCAGAGATGTTCCTGTCAAGACTAGAGGATTGTCGTCTGGCGTCTCACATGTCAGACATGGAATTATTGGCGGCTATCCCTGGAATCTTCATTCGATCAGCAAGTTTATGGTTTAGAACTCGTCGAGCCGAGATTAGAACATGGAGTCAGTTTAAGGTGGCATTTAGGAAGCAGTATGTATCCCCTATCAACCGAGTATATGTATATGTCCCCATCAACCGAGACGATTTGCTTGACGAACTTCGAGCCAGAACCCAGGGGTATAAGAAGATCACGCATTACCTGCTGAATTTCCGCCAGATTCTTGGTTATTTCATAAGATAAGTACAATTCTTTAAACACTAATAATAAGATAGCGAATTAAATTAGAAAAAATGCTTTATCATCTACTTTTTAAATTGAAACTACAGTTCATAAGGATTTTGCGATGCATGTTTGTTACTGAACTTGGAACTGTTCTAACTTTTTTTTAAGTTACGTTTTGCTAGTACTATACAAAGTAGAAGAAACCGTGTTTTCTTTATCTTCCTTTTGTTTAATGCATGTACATGGACAAAATTTTTGAGTAACAATTAATGAAATTTTACGGTAAAGCTGACATACCGCCTGTCATGCAGATTGTCGTAAAATATTACGGAAGCGGCATGTAAAATAACGCTATCGCAATTTCTAAAACTTGACATAAATTTCTTTTTGCCTGTTTTGTACGTCAAACTTACAGGAAAGGGATATTTATTGGTAAATGTAGCAGAATGAATGGTATTTTTTGAGAAGTAAGGGAATATGTAATAAATAATTTTTAAATACTTTATTATTTTTAATTCATGCATGATTGTAGAAAAACAAATTTGTTTTAGTATAAGTAACTCAATAATTTGAAACTGAAGAGTATAAAATAAGTATTAGCAAATTAAAAAATCTTCTGATTGTTTTCAATTTAACCGACTGAGTGTCCGTCGTTTTTTAATTGACCACCCCCTGTAATCTGAGAGTTTCCGACGTTGCCAATATGCGAACCAGTACCACTTGCATGGAAGGTTGAATCTTGTTGCCGGCGATCAGATTGAGTTGTTGCTAAGGTAAAAAAGAACGAATTATAAGTAAACATATTCTGAAATTTATGTAACAAAAATAGATTTAGAATTAAAATTTTTCATTTTTCCTATTAAGAGTGTTATATAACCCCTGAGCGGCACGCAAGGAAACCAATGCGCGGCTTTTTGTGCAGATTTTTTTTTTCAATATGCGTTTTTATTTTAATAAAAATAGTTTTATTAGGAAGCTGGAATATTTTTATACGTGGAAAGACTCATACATTAACGGTATTAATAAAATAATAAATAAAGAAAATCCGGTGGGGTACGGTCCCCAGCTCCGAAGCGCCGTAAACTGCAGGCGATGCAGCAGTGCAACAAGCAACTAACGTACATTCGCAGCAAAAGACCATACTCCGATGGACTTTATCTATTTTATTATTCTTACGATATTAATACCGTTGATTCATAAGTCTTTTCACGTCTAAAAATATTCCAGTATCCCGATAAAATTATTTTTTGCCAATGTTATAGTAACAGAAAAAACAGATATAAAAATATGGATTTCAAATTTAATTTAAGTTCTTATTTTTTTAGAAAATAAATTCATGCTAAATGAAATATTTATGTATTCTAAAAATCATTGGTGAAATATCTTAATTACCTGAACTATGACTTATCGCTAGTAGTACAAGTACTACTAACGGTAATAAGAACTTGAAGGAAATCATTGTCTTCGTTAGTCTAACGTAGAGATAGAGAAATTGTATCTATGTTGTGATTCTGCTAGCGTGATCAGCTTTCTATAACTGAAGAGTTTTACTTGAGAAGCCACCTTTATATACGAAAAACTTGTAACGCTACTATCGTAAAAGTACTAGCAGAGATGATGCTTCCTTTAATTGATTTTCGAACTTGTTTTCTGTTATACCTATATTATAATTTTATGTACGATATAAAGTAAAACCGAAGCGAACAAGAATTCCAGCAAAACTTAAAGAAAACTTGCGGTAATAACATTAAACTTGTTTTCCTTGAACATACAAAACAGGTTGTTTGAATTTTTCAAATTTAAAATGAACTACATTTTTAGCTAACATTTGGCATAGTAATATACACTCAGCAATAATGAATTAAATCAATCAAATTTTCATTCAACTTAATAAAATTATTTGATTACTAAATTGAAATAACATATAATAATAATAACATATATTTAATTGAAATTCTGGTACCACAGAAATAAACAATCTTTTTCCCCCTTATAACTTCGCCGTGTGCAAAAAGTTAAACTCGTGCAATGCAGGACTGCCATTTCTGAAAGAAAAACATAAATTGAAGAGAGAAAAGTAGGCAGTAGGCTTGAACTAATAAGATTTATAACGTAATCTTGAAACAAGTTGGAAGTTTTTCGTTTATTAAGTTAGCCGTAAATTTTTGGGAACGAAGACGATTACGACTATGAAGATTCAGGAGAAGTGTATAACTTGGTAAGAGGACGATGATGTTCGATGGCAGGTGCAAGGAAAGTGGTTAGAAAAGAGGTAAGCAGATGAACAAACTGGGTCTTCTTGAAAAAGGCGGTGCATACCGGTACAGGTATATGCACACTATACAACGTGAGGTCGCCTATCTACGTCGATGATGTCTACGGCGACGAATCTACCGGCTTTCATGCATAAATATACATAGTAACGGTGTGCGTTGAATTTTAAAGCTATCGAGGGACGGAGGTCGATACAGATATTGTTACTTCTTTGTTGTTAGTAGCCTTGAATAAGGCTTTCTCGAAAGACTTATCGTGAGATAGAAGTTGGATAGATAGATAGATACAACAACAAAGATAGGTCAAGCATATAATTAAGAAATTTTGAAGTATCTCTTCGACAATAAAATATACTTTTTTGTAAATATTTAATAAAAGCTTTGGGCAGTACAAAATTTTTCTTGTCACGAAGCATGCAGCAAACCAATTTTTAAATTTGGTTTATATGCTTTTGAAAATATCGTAACGTTACTTTGTTGTTAGCCATTAAAGCAACAACTTCACATTGATGAATTTTCGGAAAAGTGAAAATATATTGTGAAAAAATAATCTCTCATACTAAGGGAAATTTCACATCACCTTAATTGCATAACTTTACAAAAATTACAAAAATATTTTAAAAAGTATATATTAAAACGTTCAACAGTAAAAATTGTCGAGTAAAAATTCACGAGTAGTCTAACTCTAAAGAGCACAAAAATTTCATTATTACAACAGAGTATTGCACCACACACAGTATACAATATGCGAAGATAGAAAAAAAAGGATAATAATAAGAAAACTAAAAAAGAGAACTAGTTGGCGCTTTCTTCTACGACATGAATCCCCAGGGCCGGCGTCGACACACGCCGGCGACTCACAGCCTCGCCTAGTTTTCTTCCTTGGTTACTACTCCTTGTAACTACATTCTGTGCAGTGGAAACTCGAGCTGTTTGATGGCTTTATTTTATTTTCTGTTATAAGAAAATATAATTTAATTTAAATATGTAATTTTTTTTATTTGTTTATTTGTTAATTAATAATATTTTCTAAAAATACAACTTAATTTTAGGTCGTTTAAAAGGTTCGTGCTGTAAATCCGATTAATAATTTTTATTTTAGATAACGTATTATTTTGGCATCAGGCTAAATATAATTTAATTTCATAAATACATCTAAAGATATCATAATTTTATCCAATTGTAATAAAATGAAGTAAAATAATCCATAAAATAAAAATATTTTTCCGCACTTTTATTAAAAAAGAAATTTTTTTCTCACATCTATGCAATTATATTTTTTACTATATTCAATCATATTTAATATATGCTGAGGTTAAAAGTACTTTATTTTGGAAAATTAAAAATATATATTTCCATAACAGTGTTAATTTTCTATACTAAATATAGTTATCTATTATAAAGATAAATTAACAAACAAAAATTATAGATACTTGTTTGTAAATTAGATTATAATTAGATAGTAATCTAATTTAATCAGTTATTTACGTACCAAAGGGCGAACCTTGCGCGATTTCGTTTGAGCAGGAAATGTTTTCAGCGTGGGATAGCATAAGGCCGAGGCCTGCGAGCGAAGCGAGCTGAATATATATAACCAACTTAAACTTGAACTTGAACATAAATTTGAACTCAATATATATGTAGCCTCCTAGGCTGTATTAGCCGCCAATAAAGCCTAGGAGTTCCCTGCGCGTACGCCACCTATTTACCGATTGAGAGTTCTCTACTCTCTAAAGTTGAAATAGTGCAAAATGCTCCACTACATAAAAAGAAGTGGAATTCCCACTAACAAATAGTAAAAAATTCACGATTATTTAGTTCACGATTATTTAATTCACTAAATAATCGTGAATTTTTTACTATTTGTTAGCGTAAGACGGTAGTGGACCCGTAAGAACTCGGATACATCCTCCTGGGATGAAAAATTATTAAATTAATTAATAATGAAAATCTTTAATAACCGATAATACAATTTTTTATACATAACTTTGAAAATTAATAATTTTATACAAAATCATTTTCAAAAATAGTTTCACAAATTTTAGTGAATAACTAATAAAACTAAATATAGATATTATATTAAAAGTAGAAAACGAGGTATCGTAGCCATGCAACACATGATCTCAACTGCATTTCTTAGTTTTTGTTAACATTATTAGTTTTATAATAGTAGTTTTCGTAACAAGGGCGTAAAGATTCACACCCACGTGTAATTGCCGTGACGAGGGTCGGCGAAGCCGGCCCAAGTGATTCGGAATCACACGCGGATGAGAAATTAACGCACATGTTGCGAACAATATTTTATGATATCAGTATGCGTAAAATTGCACTTTTAAAAATATGCAAAATGTGTAAAGTGCAACTTTACGCATACTACGCATACTATATCATAATAAATGTAATGAGTCTTTCGACTCCCAAATAGTATTAGCTAGGGCGACAGCTCATAAAAGCATGCTAAGAACAATAAACATTTTAAAAATCTAGAAAATGTTTCAAGAAGTATAATAAAACAGCATTTATTCTGAAAATTATTAGGTCTTATATTTCCAGGTTTTTGTTGAAATTATTAGTTTTATAATGAATCTAATGAGTTCATTCGCTCTGTAATAATACCAGCTAGGGCGCTCAACTCATAAAAAAAAATAATTACGCATTTCTTTTTCATATAAATAAAATCATCAGTGCATGCGATATATGGTTACATCCTCTTAATTGGCATTTATTTAATTTACAATAGCATGTTTAAATAAGTAACTTTCTCGCCATTACAGATCGTCACATTCTACAGTCTAAATTTAACATATTTCTTTCATTGAATTTCCAAAAACTGAACCCTTTAGTCCATTTAATCAAGCTGACAATGTGTAATGTCATCATTTTGAGTAAACACTGCGACCAAATATCGAATTCGCGAATTGTTGACTATTGACCGGCTAGGCGCATTAGTTAAAGATTTCGCTCTCTATCTGTTTTCGCATAAGTGCGCAAATGAGTACATAACATATTTTATCCACGCAGACATGAAAATGTTAATGTGTAGGTAAAATGACAATTTATTGCGAAAACCGATAGAGATATTCAGCAGATAAAGGTAAATAATAAATATAACAAGACGTCATATATAACTTAGTAAAATATATGTTGTCATTTTCATTTTAAATACTGATTAAAATTAGCTACTGTTCAATTACATAAAAAAAATGTAATGGCTTATTAAAAAACTGGCTTTTTCTTAGTGAAAAAGAAATTTTTTTACAATATATATTTCACATGACATAAAATATATATCGACTACATAATACCTTAGCCGAAAAATAATGACAAAATCGTAATTTTTAGATTTAAGTAGGGTGAATACTATTGAACAAAGAAAGGATAAAATATTAATCAATTTTATAAAATTTATATTAATGTAACTGTACATTTGATTAAATAATATTAAAAATATTTTTTAAAGACATTTTACTTATATAAAATATTATATAAATATCTAATAAATATTTATTAATGAGTTACATTACAATTACATTACACGCTTTACAGAATATAACACGTATCAATACACTATAACAATACAAAATTTCGAGGTTGAAACACAAACATCCAGAACAAATCCATTCATACCCTCACACACAACGCACGATGTTACCCAAGCATTGAATAGAATTTATAAATGAAGTTAACAGTAATATTCTCAATAATACAAAACTTTAAATAGCACAATAATAAAATTTACATCTTTATATCTCTAATATAATAATTAAGATGTGTCGAAGTATCTTATACATAGACCGTTAGTACATATGCATGTTCGTATATTAAATACCAATTTATCAAGCAACACTGTATCATAAAGGACTTCCAATGTAGGACACATGTGCCTAATAAAACCAGGACAATTACAGACTTATTCATGTGGTACGTAAAACGATAATTTTATTTCATCACAATCAAAAATTTGCAATCTTTCTATTGATTCTTTTAATTTAATAATACTAGATTTCTTTGTATTATCAAGCACTTTATAGTCACTGAAAAGCCTGTTGAAAATATTAATAGTTCTAACATAACTATTTTTATTAATAATAGCTATAAATTTGTATCTATTTAAATATTTTTAACATGCGCAAAGTAGAAAACTTAAGAAATGTAACAACATACCCTGACCGAAAGTACCACTTTCGCTCCCAGCTCAAAATCACAAAAGTGGTATTTTCGGCTCTGGTATGGTGAAAAATAGTATACGCACCACGGGAGGAAATAAAGAAAGCCTCAGATCGCATGTTTATATATTTACATGCGATCTGGGAAATTATTTATTTTTCCTCCCTAGGTGCATAATATACTATTCTTGTATTAAAAAATATTTTGAAATGATAAAATAAAATATATAAAATTATTCCTTTTTGAAAATAACTCAATATTCGTATATTTTTTAAGTTATTGATTAATAGATTTGTGATGAAGGTAGAATTCTACCTTTATAAGTAAGGTTAACTGTCGATTAAGGAAGGTTACTGCATTGCCTGGTGCCAGAAAAGTTTTTGATTCTATAGAAAGGTGGCGCCACGAAATTGATGGAGGAAAGGAATTTAGAGGGCTCATGCTTAATGTGGAATAGCTAAGTATTTACAAAATGACATTTGTTGGTGAATTAACAAAGATATCTCTTAGATTGTTTAAATTGAAGCAATATTTTATAAATTTTGTATTTATGACCTTTAGATAATCATAGAAATTATAAGCTGTATCATTAAGTTAACCATTATTACCTTTCTAAAGCTGTTCTCAACGTTCAGAAGTTGCTTAAAAATATGTAAATCAAATTCACCAACATTTTCAAGCTTCTTTGCTTTTCGATTGATTAACGACCCTTCGACTCCCAAAGACCCCGAAAAGAAAGAACCAAGTATCCAACGCACATAAGCTTAAGACGAAGGAAAAAATAAAAATGCCTAAGAGTTTATTTTGTAAGTAAACGTACAACCCTGCTAGGGAGAAAGTCAAGAGTCATAATCGTTGCTTTGCGCAGTTTCACGGATATTTGTGCCCTGCACCTGACACATTTCCGCTGTGTTTACTCAACAATTAATGTTACCCGACTGGGATAACACAAGGCAATATATATAATATGAACTCTATTCGTGAAAATTCGTATTGACGATTAATCTTGGTCTTGCATGCGGGCATGCTGGAATTTTATAAAGATAAAAACAAATTCAGTAAATGTTGCCGAAAGTTACAACGATGTATTTTATTTAAAGCTTGTTCAAAAGCATAAAATAATTTTTTAGAATCCTTATTAATTAGTTTGAAGCAATTCTACAAGTATGTAGTTAATTAATAACAATAATTGTATGTTAAATTATAAAAAATTACTGCTACGAATTTCGTAAGTTTCAAATTCATAGCCGCGAATACTTTTACATACACATAAAATGTAAAAACTTAATATTTATAGATAATAATATTTAATATTTACAGATTAAGTAAATTATACGGTACTAAAGAACTCCTGTGTTCGATACATTTATAGTTCTAGCAAGGATGATCGCATCACTTTGCACAGAAGGAAATTGGGTTAACTAAAAACTGATATACGCAGAGAATATTATGTATTAATTCACATGTAGAAAATCCTAAGAATAAACCATCCTAGTTACTTAACATCTTTTTCACTAGACACGTTTCTAGCGGTCATGTGCGGGGCGATATTAAAAAGCTTGATAAGACCTTGATATATTGATATATTGATAAAGATGGTCAATGTGAGCTCTTCATGAGATTAAATTGACGAGCCCCGTCTAAATGCCCTGTCCTCCAAGCAGCTGGTCAGCCCCGTCAGAATCTAGTCAATTATGTAAATTGAATGAAGTGTTCTTTTCGTTTGGTAGTTAGTTCATCATCATTTATCTTATTGGCGAGTCGAGCACTAGACTTACTATTTGTAAAAATATTGTTAAGATCAGACACAGTGCAAAAAATAAACGCTCTCTATTCTTTCCTTATACGAGCGTAGAATCAACATCGTTTATGCCAAATAAATCTAAATCAAAGGTTCTTTCTAACAATTTTTAAGTTTTGGAGCTGTTTAGAAAATTCCCGATCAGAAAATTCATTGATAAAAATCGAACTTATTTCAACACAGTTTTTATTTGGTCAGCAGACGAGTTTTTTAAGTAAAAATGTTTGACTAAAACAAAATGCAAATTTAATCTTACGACATTTTTGAAGTCATGAGATATAAATCTAAGATCGCTAAACATTTAATATACACATCACTCTTTTCTTTGAGGAGAAGCATCTTATACAAAATTATTGATATCTTTCATAAAATATTATAATTAAAGTTCACGCATTACATGCAGGATCTTTACAACTAGAATTGAAAGTTAAAAAAATATTTTTTCACTTATTGTAATTATTATAAACATTTCAAAATATAAGAGAGACGAAAACGGGAAATCTTGCGCCTGAGGAGATTCACCAAGAGGACTTACAGAGCTGCATATACACAGGCGCTTCACGTGCAGTAATGCCTGGCAAAGCGGGTGAACATACTTGACTTAAATTAAAAATTAACTTTAAATTTTTCGATTTATTAAATATAGCTTTTTAGATTATGAATTTTAAATTTTAAACTAGTGCTCTTTTTTTATATTATGTTGATAAAACAGTTTATATTTATTTATTGTTGGTTTATGGTGTAAAACCTCTTTTAATGTTTAAATTTTATCTTAATTATTATACTACAAGTATTTGCGAGGCTTTATTATGCTTAAATCGAAAAATAATAATGATATATGCTGAAAGCCCCCTTTACGCTTCATCGGCATCTGACCGCAGCTAGATGACCGCTGCTAGCTTCAGCGTCATCTCTTGCCGTATCTGTAATATTTATAATACGAGTACAGCTGTTATATGGACACAAAATAATATTTTTTATCTTTTAATAAATAAAAAAAAGATATCACACGTACCAAAATATAAACATTAAAACTAGATATCCACAAAAAAATTATGCCAAAATTATAAATTTATATAATAATTGTTCATCAATTTTACAAAAAATTTTCGAATTATTACAAGTCACTAGATAGTTTCTCTACATTTTTCTTTCTTTCTTTGCCGTAATTTTACTCGACCGGTTTTCCTTTGTCCCTAAAGAATACTGTCTGGTTCTTCAAGGACGAGTACAATAATGTACAATATGTTTAAAGAAATCAAAAACCTTTTATTTTATACAATATACAATAAAATTCGAAATGTTTGTTACATAGAATAAGGCAAATGAAGATTTTTTTAATGCTTTGAAACTGGAAGTCACATCATTAGAAAAATTATAAATGAACGATATACCGTCATCTATTATAAAATTTCAATATTATTATTCTACGTATTTAAAAAAATGTATCATACAATAAATAATACAATTATAATAAAAATTTATTTTTCTATATTTTGAAATTTTTATTCAGTTGGATAAAAACTATATGTCGTATAAATTTATTTTAACTTCAAAAGATAACATTTATTTCAATGTTATAATGTTAGATCCTAAATAAATATAATTAAATTAGATAATTTTTGTTTTAATCTAATATTAATATTTTATGTAACTCATTGATCACAATAACAAGCGATTTTCAAAACTTTACTGTATTGAAAGAGATAATTTCTTTTGGCTAATACATTACATATTTTTGTTACTTACTCCAAAATGGTCAGACTGATAAAATACATGCACCGTACAACCAAGCAGAGATTCGTAAATGTATCAAAGAGAGAGAAAGGAAATCTGGTAGAATAAATCAGTTGAGATGGAGCGTGTTTCGTTACTTGTGTGGCCAGTCGTGTCAGAAGTAACTTCAGCGTAAAGTCATACCATTCCATATAAATATTTAGTTTTATTAATTCATAACACGTATTCAGTTTAAAGAAAAATTAATTAAATAAAAAAAAAGGAATATGAAGTCTTTGAAATGCTCTGTTTTTCTGATTATTTATGTGCTACTTAACGAATCCGTCAGCAAATGTGGTAAATATTATTTTTTTAAATATATTGTTTCTTGTTTATAAAATATGTTAGTATGCTAATATTATAATAGAACAAGACTAAAAACCAATAATTCTATCAAACAGCTTCACAAGGTACTTCAGCCCTATCTAATAGCTTCGCAACATCTATTTCCAATGGTGTGAATCTCGGAATTCAAGGTTTTAAACGCAACCATAATAAATTCACAAATAACCCTTTTGGTAATAAATTCGGCAAAGTTCATATTGATACTGAAACGGCTTCGAACGCTGAAGCTATAGCCAAGTCTGATTTAGCTCCTAAAATCAAAAATTCCGATAATCCCTTGGTTACAGTCAACTCTAATGCTGATATCACAGGTAAGAATATTATGTATGATTAAAATTCGAAAAAAACTAAGTTCTGTAAATTTATGAATAAGCAAGTAGACATCAATTTATTTGGAAATCATATCATTTCTTCTTGTCGCACGATACTTCTATTTGGTAGATCTATTTGGTAGATATTTATATTTTAATAAAAATTAATCAATTATATAATATAAAAATCACCTACTATAAAATACTACTATTCATTGTCAATTAGATACTTTAGCTGTATCCAATAGCTTTGCCGCTTCTATTTCGACTGGTTTGAATCTCGGCATTCAGGAAGTCAGAGGAGATTTCAGTAATTTTATTAATAATCCAAAGTTGAATACCGTTGGCGATATTTGTGTGGATTCACGCGTTGCAGCTAAATCTCGTGCTATAGCTAATTCCAAATTAATTATGCAAATTAAACATAATGATGATCCTTGGGTTAGAGCTGAAGCCAATTCCAATACTAATTCTCAAGGTATACAATCCAAAAAAGTATTTCATTACTTATAATGTTTTTATGTGTGAAATTTTTTGGAAATCGGAAATAATTAAAATTTATCATGTTGTATATAATTTTAAAGTTCTTGGAATATGCTTTAAAATACTACTTTCAAAATTATTTTACAATGCTTCGTTTAAAAGTATAACGTTTAAAATTTTTATAAAATAATGGAAATTTTCAAGCACAACTTATACGAAAGTGACTTAGGTTTTTGCTATTACATATAATTATGTTTATAAATGTTCTTCAAAATCTTCAATAGATTTCGCTGAAATTTTGACAGGTTTTTCGCCTTGACGAGAGAAGTTGAGAGTCTTATTTTTTGCTTTGATTCATTTGAGGCCATAAACTCAAATGAAAAAATGTTTTGCCTCCTTTTGCCACCATAAGTTTTGCTATTTGAAAAGTCTCACACACAACTTTAAAATCTCTTATTATTTATTAAATATTCATTTTTTATTCATGATGCTTTTATCAAAACTAAAAAATCTTCAACATTGATTGAACTTAGCTCAGGGTTGTCAGAAGCACGTGGAGACATCTCCTCTGAGTGTAGATGGAAAAGTTTAATAATCGAAAAAAACCGAATTTAAGCGAATCCTCCCATCTGTAGAGTATGTATCGGTAGAGTACGAGAAAATACTAATATGCCATCAATGCGTAATATTATACATATTTATAGACGTGATATTTTTTCTCGCGCCAATTTATTTGAGTTTCTTTTTGCAACTTTTTCTTTTGTATTTCTTTTACCTGAAAGCTGTCCCATAAGTGATCTTATCGATAAAAATTAAATAATGTAAATTCTTTTAAAAAATGGTAACGGTAGAATAGTAAGTTATGCAACTAGTGCGCTATACAGGGGTCTTATACATGGGTGATTTCTACGTTTGATTTCAGAATTTTTAACTTATCTTTTGCAGTTTATCGAAAGTCAAATTTTAAATATCACTGTGTATTAACAGAAAGAAAAAAAAAATTTTTACGTCAAATAAAGCAAGAAAAACTGACTATGTACTTCGAATAATCAATGTTTACAAAATAGTTTAAATAGGTTGGGTTATATTTGATCGGCTGTAAGTAATAACAGTGTGGTATTACTGTAAGAAATTTGCTTAATTATTCTATAACAACATTTTTAGTGAACATTCTTATTATATGATTCTCTATCAGAATAAATATACAAATTATCTTGTTTTTAAATTTTCAGGAGGTATTGCTAGTGCTCAAAGTAACTCTATATCCAGTATTAGAATTGGTAGCACAGGTAGAGCTAAAGCAACAAGCATTGCCAATGCGAACGCTGTGTCTAAAGACTTTAGAGATGCTCGAGTTTCAGCAAATGCTACAGCGACAGCTGAAGGATAGTATTATCGGGATTATTAAGGATAGTATTATAAGGATAGTAATATTACCATAGACGCTAAATAATGTATTAAATAAAGTATACCTAATGAGTTTGCAATATTTATAACTTCAATTCAGTTAATAATTAATCAATTCATCGTATATGTTGTAAATCCTTATTACAATTAAAATGGGTATTGATAGAATTATGATGGATAAGTAATTATAGACATTGACTTTTACCTTTTAATAAAACTAGATGAAAAAGTTAAAAAATGCTATATATTTCTTTTAATTTAATAAAATTAACACATCCTTCTATACTTGTAGTAAAAATGTATATCAAACATAATGGATTTTTATGTTTTTAGTCAAAAATAAATAGTATATTATGCACCTTTGGAAGAAAGCAGGTTATGAGTTCCCTGCGTGTGAGTTGCAGGCATACACGCATGGCATATAACCAGTTTTACTTCTCCAGTGCAATTTACGATTTTTTAGTACACCCCAACGAAAAAGGAGGGTTTTTCTCGATATCCGAGATAAAATACTGCTTCATTTATCTGAGAAAGAAGTGCTTGGCACATTTGCGATGGTGTCATTTCGAAGCGCCAAGCCGCTAGACGAAAGTATAATTTGCACCGTCGTGCATGCGCACAGCGCTTTTTTTAAATAGTACATTTCGATACTAATGCGAGAAAGTGATTTCAGGCTCGTGTGGCCTTTTTACCCTCGCTTCGCTCGGGCGCAAACGTCCACACGAGCCTGAAATCACTTTTTCGCACTAGTATTGAAATGTACTATTATTCTCGGTTGATCAAAATAAATAATGGCAGTGGAATCACTTATTTACCAGGTATTAGTTTAATAACTCACAGCGATAATATTACAAGCAATATAATAAATGCATCAAATTCTACATTGGGTTATATGAACATCATCTCCAACCCGTTTACAAAGGTTGCTAATGTTAGCTCATCTTCTTGTAATAGTACAGGTTGGTATTTATACTAAAATTAAATCTTTGAAACCCAGAAAAAACTGATACCAAACCATTGAAACTTAACTTCCTCAAACATTATATAAGATTTGTAAAAATAAATATTTTTATCAATATGATAAATAAAATTGGAATATAATTAAAAATTCGCAGTAGCATACTATAAGTTTTATAATTGTACTTTAAGGCAAGAGTAGCGCCCGGAAGTAGCGAGTGCGGTAGGCATTGTATCATGAAGTATAAATTATGACATAAGTATCGTAAAGTATTTTTTTTTAACGGAGTGCGCATAACTCATCTTCTTGTGCTTGTTTTACATGCGCAAAGTAGCTGTTTTTCGCATGGCGTGCGTGAAGAATTTACTTTGCACACGGCGTGCTCGAAATCCGCACATGCACAAATTTATGTTCTTCGCGCATTCCGTTAAAAAAAATAGAGTTTGATACACGTGAGTTCGCACACTTGTATCGAAATGTATTATTAAAAACACTGTATGTCGACTAGGAATATTTCGAAACATATTCATAACACTTTTTTACTAAAATCGGTTTTTACGAAGCTTTTCAGTAAAGAAGCAAATTTAAAGTATGTGCACGTGTGTGCCCATAAATACTTACCAAAATATAATATAATTTTTAACTTACTATGCTTTAAGCAGATATATCATTGTTACGCAGAATTAAAAGTTGACCACCTTGGAAGCGGTGTCCATTTTTCTGTAGCTCATGGTGGTAAAATTGCAAACAACGTAATAAATACAGCCAATAGTACGTATAAGTTTGTCGAGATCAATTTTTAAAGAAAGAGAATTATTTATGGAAACGCCAACAGTAGTTTATAGTGATACTCAAGTTAATCTCTGTTCAAAGGTATTCATCATCTTAAAAACTCTTTTAAGTAACAAATTTTCTAATGATTTTTATGATGCTGATTTGATTTTATCATAAATTATTCTCGATTCAGATTGAATGTAAATAAGAGAATGTTAAAGTCGAATAACACGTATTATCATATTAATTTTGTTTATACTTAAACAATTTCGAACTTATCGTTATTTTATGAGTTGTGCGCCCTAGCTTAATAGCTTAATTACTATTATGGAGCAAAAGAATCCGTTAAATTCATTATAAACTAAATTAAAAAAAATTTGGAATTACAGAAGAGGTCACGTATTGTGCGGCTACGACATCCCGATAAGTACATTGTAATAAACAAAACTATTTAAAGAATGAGTCGTTTTTTAGATAGCAAGGTTAACAGGCTTTACAGGAATAATATTGTCCGGATTTCCCTGGCTTAATTTTTTTAAATACCCTGCGAAAAAATATCATCTTTTTTATAATTAACTACAATCCGAAATTCGGATATCATGCATCAAAATAAAGTTAATAAAAACAAAAAATAAATAGAAAAAAAAGGAAAAGTTAATTTTGGAATTCAAATTTTAGGTCATTATTTATTCTCTCAGCTTTCTGTATATAAAGATGTTCAATCACAGAGTCTTTAGTTTTACTTAAGTTATCGTATACGCAGTCATTGTCTCTGCAAATTTATGTACAAAATGCATTCTTATAACTATTTAATAACCATATTTCTACTTGCATTAATAAATAAAACTTTTGGAATACCCTGTAAGTTTTCAATATTTATCTTATTTTTACCTAACAAAATTTAAAATAATTTAACAATGACTCAAAAAAAACTAATAAAATAAGTTAATGTAAAAATATCGTAAAAAATTCAATAGATATAGACGGCTGAAAAATTTCGGGACGAAATCTCATAGAATAGTATATTATACATTGAGGGAATAAAGTAGGTTATAGGCTCCCTGCCTGTGAGTTGCGCCCCAGCGAAGCAAGGGCGGCATACACGCAAGGCACACAACCTATTTTACTTCACGAGTGCAATATAAGTTTTTTTAGTAACACCCCAGCGAAATAGGGGGCCTTTTTCTCGATATCCGGGATAAAATACTGAGGCGAGGGCATGAAATGCGCCGTCCACGCATGCACAGACCGCTTTTTCCTCGGGGAAATACGGCAGTATTTTATTCTCAGCTGATCGAGAATAAAGACGTCACTTTAAACCGGGGTGGGCTAAAAAAGTATGAATCGCCGTCCCGAAAATTTTCATCACATTGTCTAAAATAATATTGCAATCGTTTTAATATTTTGTGTATGATGTTATTTTTCATCCATAATTGCTTTTTGATAGCACCTCAACGTACGTTAGCTATATCAAATGCCTACTCTTCAAAACATGAAACTGGACAAACCCTCATTGATGTTTCAACCAATCATGACGGTAGGATTTACGACAACGTTTTCAGTCCGACTAACACTACTTTTGGTGATGTCAAGATCCACTCCGTAAATGTCGTGAACTCACAAGCATTTGCTTACAATAACTCAACTTCTTAATATAATATCTTAGATGTGCATCAAAATGTTAATCATTTATAAGAAAGAATAAAACTTGGATTATTAAATAATGTTTATTTTAATATAATAGTTTGTTAAGAATTTTAATTATTGAATAAACATAGTAATAATTATTAATTCTTTTTCTTTGGAAGAATATATCAATACATTTTTGACTCCTTGACTAGCAAAATATCTGTTATTTGTTAAATTAGCCTGCGAAAAGTAATCAAATTTATAGATATAAACTTAAATCGCATCTATCTGTAAATATAATAGAGAAAATATACAATATTATTATTGTTTAGAAAATAATTATTTTCTTATCAACTAACCCAAGCTCGGTTTAAACCATACCAGTGATTCATTTTTATAATTTATAAATAGAAACATGTGACTTAGGGTGATAAAAACAACGAATAAATATGGGAAACTCCAAAGAGGTATATTCCAGTCAAGATGTAAAGTTAATATCCTATAAAAATAATAAAACGATCGAATCAAGTTCGAAATTTAAAAAATGTAAACCACTTTATTGCAATTTCAAGGCTATCAGGTTTAACGATCCTTACTGACTGTATTCAGGTTCAAAAGTAACTCATTTTTCTAAATATCATATACTGTACATAACAAATGAACTGAAATCAAAATTTAATTAAATGTTTGAAAAATTGAAAACAAGATGTAATAAATATAATGACAAAAATTTTTGTACATATATAAAGAATACCTATTTAAATTACATAAATAAATTTTCAACATAACTATTCATTTTTAATTTTTAGTATATAATCAACTTAAGAATTCTGCATCCTACATTAGCTATTAAAATATGTATAAATATACTATTAAATAATTATGCACAAAATTAATATTTAGAAGAGGAATTACTTAAGTGAAATTAAGTAATTATTATTAATAATATTAATCTCAAAAATTAATTATTTATTCGATAGAGTAAAATATATGCTTAAATGTAAAAGAAGAAAAAGAAGCCATGGTAGAAAAATTACTGCGAGGTTACGTGTGATTTATTAATATGTTGCTCCTGTCACAAACTTTGCGTATATAAATATCTTCATCAACGAACCTATAGTCTATATTGAACAAAAACATTTGAAAGCAAGTTAAGTACTTTTCATCTGTATTTTTGTGCATAAAATATGTATATTTTTAAATACCTGATAACTTTAGTCATATTAGTAGTAATCAATGATATCCAATCAATAACTAGTAAGTTATAATTATTTATTAATTAACAGTCAAGTATTTATAGTTAAAGGTTTAATTCGAAAAAATAAGTTTTATACTGCAATTAATTAAAAAAATATTTTTAATTAAAAATTATAACAACATAAAAAACCTAAAAAACCTTACAATATTTTATACATAAGTATGTAAAATTAAGATTATGTGATAATCCTTACCTCAACAGCTGCAAATGGTTCGTTGGTACAACAAGGAATCCATGTTGAAACTGTTTATAATGGAACTATTAGCAAAAATGTTATTAGCCCTTCTAATACTCATTTTAGTGATGTCAATATCAATTCTAAAAGCATTTCTAATAGTTATTCTGACTCCAATGAATATTCTACGACTAATGCTTATGCCAATTCCAATAAAAATTCTAAAGGTATTTATTGTATTAAATCATGTATTGGAAATCCTCACAAAAACCTTCCAAAAAAATCTAGTTATAATAATACTTTTAATATGATTTAATTTCTACTTTTTATTTTTATATTTTAATTTACTTTCATATAAATGAAATGTTATATAATTATTTTTACGATGATATTGAAAATTTAAATAACGCAAAAATTTGTAAAAATCTTTACTTTTTACCGGCTGAAAACTTAGTAAAATATAATAAAGTATTTTGAGTTAATTTAAAATATTCCACCGCATATATCTTAGTCCATGGCGCATTTATTACATTCATATTTCAAGTTTATTTATTTTTTAGTGCAACGATCTCGAGAACAAAATATTCCAACAGTACAACAAGGATTTATCTTTCAGACAATAAACGGCGGTCTGGTAGCTAGTAATCAAGCCAGTCCTCCTCATACATTTTTTGGAACAATCAATTTCAACTCGAAAAATCTTGCTTAAATTCTTCATTTAAACGTTGAAATATAAAATCGTATTTGTTATCTGAAATTAAAAAAAAATTTTGATTATACATAAAATTTGTATGCATTGTTAATTAATAAAACATTTAAAAAATATTAATATATCCTTATCTTATGCTTACAATTATATCTTAATATAAATATTTGTTACAAAAAATAAATTTGAATAAATAAATTGAAATAAATTTTTTTTGTAAAATAAATCTAGCAGTAAATAAAACTAGAAAAAATTTTCTTTTCAGCAACATTTTATCATTTATTTATCAATGTTTACTACTTATTGTTAATATTTAAATCTATGGATATTATTCAAATAATCATGAAATTATACACATTGACCTAAAGGGTTCCTTCAATAAGAAGTGATCTTTATTTGTGATCAATGTTCTCAATGTTGCAAAATTTGAAAAATTTAATTACTGAATTTTGATAACAAACATGAATGAAACGAAGGTTGCGTGTTTTAGTTCAGAACAAAATTTGTATAATTCAAACTACTTTCTTAAAGGAAGTAAGGTCAACCAGTATGTACAACCAGAATTGTTTTGTCCAATTGTTATACTTGTATTATTAATGCAAAATCTTATTTCGTTTTTTTTTTCTTCAATTTCTGTTAGAATAATTTTTTCTTTACCCGCTTTAAATTTTTAACGTAATTACAATATATAAAATTAAAAATAAACACTAAAATTAATTTGAGTAAATAGCACAGTTGTCAATATTTTTGCGATGATTCCATTATAAGCTTCCAATATATAAAGATGTTTAATAAAGCACATATTTTCAGTCTCCGATAACTCAGTGTAATTGAACGATCCCAAGAAAGTTAAAATTATTTTATCTTTTAACTATATTTAAGGATAACATGATTTCGCTTAAATTTTTTGTACCTGTAGTTGCAATTGTACTTCTAGTATTAAGTCATATTTGTTCAGGTAAATAGTAAGTTATAGAACTAATTTGTAAGTTAAAAATATTTTTTGTTCTGTAGAACATTAATTTTTTTTATAAAAATTAAATATTTTTGTTATATACTCTATAATAATTATTTCAAGTTGATAAAAATATTTCAAAAGGTATTAATAAAAAACATTTTTTATGAAATATAATACTAGCAATTATTTATTTATTGTTTATAAGCATATAAAATTTTCAAAGATTCTCTGAAATTAAAGAAAAGCATTACAAAAAATGTCTATAAAACTATAAATGTATAAAGATAGGTACATTAATGAAAAAGAAAAGAAGTAAAAACTTTTATTATAGTAACAAAATGTATAATAAATTCTAACAATATTATTTAAAGATACTCTTTTTTATTAACGTTAGTATTAACGTAATATTATAGTAGTATTTTTTAGAAAAACGAATAGCCATGAATAACCGTTCGCCTGTTTTTAGATCTGAGGAAAAAACTTAAAAATATTTCAACACGTATCAAATAACTGACTATTATAATGATACAATACTTTTTGTTTTTCAAAAATTATCAAAAATCTTTTAAGAGGTTGAAAAGATCATAAGGGTTCAAATAAGAATTAACTTCTTGCAGTTTTAATTATCTTTTTAACCTATTTTCTACTATAAATTTTGATTTCAGTATAACGCTGATACACATGTCTGATATTTTTATCTAAAGAATCATTTTACAAAGTTTTATTGAAATCTGTAAACCGATACTTTCCTAGTTCTTAAAAAAAAAGTATATATAATACAAAAATGCAAGTAGAATATTAAAATTTTGAATATTTACACTCAATGAGCACTATTAATTCTAATATGTTTTGTTATAAAATAAAATAAATTTGATTGATAATTTTTCTTCTAGCTACACCTCAACTTCAAAATATTCCTGTAAAGCAAATACAACAAGGAATTATTTTTCAAACTGGAGATCGCGGTAAGATTAATGGTAATACAGCTAATGCTCAGGGTTCCCAGTTTGGTAGATTCAAAGTCAATACTGGATAAAGACGATAAGTCTTTGGAATCTGTATTTAAATAAAAAATATCATGATCTTTTTAAACCTTGACAATGTACAAATTAATATTTTTTACATTTATAGTACATTCAAAAAACTTTTCTCGTAATCGACAACAAATACCTCAAGCTTACATAAAGAAGCTTGATTTTATACATTTTTACGTAAGCAAATAAAATAATAATGAAATAATGTCTACAAACTTTATATTTATGGTTCTTATCAATCTTATAATTATTATAAGTAATCGTGGTCGAAACACGTCCTTCATAATGTTGAATCCTACATATTTTATCGAAAATACTTTCTCAGAGGATATGGTTATGGAATATCATTACTTTTGTTACACCCTGAATTTGGATAATTTCACGTCTCTTACGTAGACAATTAATCCTCATTAATAATATATATGTCTCTTACGTAGACAATTAATCCTCATTAATAATATATATGTTTGTGCGTACGCGTGTGTTTTTTTATGTTAATCGGAGACCATTTAAGACTTTTTCACAAAAACTAAATAGTTTTCTGATTAACATGTACATTTTTATAGTCTAATTGATATGTTTTAACATGTTAAAAAACATTACTTCATCTCCGATTTATATAAAAAAATATGGTATTCACAATGAGCAAGTGGAATCTTCTGCTCTTGTTTGGTTGCAGATCTACAGCTCGTACTCTGTATCCCACTAACGGGCATAAAAGTTCCACTTTATTAGGTCGTATATAGGTGATATACATTCTCACTCAAAAATTTTAGATCATTAAAAAATTTTAATATGAAATTAAGGAAATATAGATAAATATAAATAAAAGCTCTTTTCAAGTACTTTTCAATAATCAATTAGTATTTTTATAAAATTGCCTTTTTTAATGTCTACGCAACAATAAAAAAATTGAACAATTTTGTTCTATCAAATTCAAATTTAATCAGTGATTATCATTTTTCAACAACCAATGAAAAAAAGGAAATTTTATATAGATTTTTTAAAGACTTTTAAACGCAATTTATAGGAATCTCTAAGAAATTCTAGCCGTTCAAATTGTAAAATTTAACGTTAAACATGCTACTATTTGATGAATTTAACCTCTATTAATATAAAGCTATCATACGACTGAAATTTATTTTATGTCTGCTTATATGATAAAGTCTACAAAGTACCTATTATAATTTTTTTTATATTTTCCTAAATTGATTAGAAAATACCAAATAACATTGCTAATTTCAATAGAATTTAAGAGAAAATTAATTTTTTTTAGTTATGTTAGAACCCCAAAGAATTGTCCCGTTTACTCAAGCACAACAAGGATTTATTTTTCAAACATTGAACGATGGTGAAGTTACCATGAACAATGCTAATGCTGAAGATACAAAGTTTGATAGTTTCATCATCAACACTGAGCACCAGTTGAATAAAACTCATGGATAAAATCTATTATTCACAGTTACATATAAATATAACTATTAAATTTACTTCTTAGTCAAATAACAAATAGTGAAATAAAAAATAAAATGTCAAACCTTAAAACACATATTTTTATTATTTTCAAGCTGATAAATATAAATACACTTTACGAACTGTAATTGTTTCTTGCATGTTTATTGTAATAAGTTTTCTCTGATAAGCCAATAACGATGAATCTGTAATCTGAGATTTTCTGTTTTCTTTCTCCTAAGGTACATTCGTGTTTCTGCTAACGAAAGCAATATTTTCAGCCAAGATATGATGAAGTAGTAGATTACGCAACAAGGGCGGGAAAGAATTGTCTGCCTTCGGCTCGGGCGTAAATTTACACGCGCTATGGGGTAGATTTCTTTCCCTCCGTGTTGCGGGTACTATTTTTAGCTACAGTGAGGCCGAAATTACCAACTTTCTGTTTGAGGTTAGGGCGGGAAGTTGGCATTTTCGGCCTGCTGTTGTGAAAAAAAGTAAACAAAAAAAAAGAAGAAAAAAAATTTTAGAAAAATCCTTTACGTTATAAAACTGAAAACATTGAAAAACAATTGTAGATAAAACAGGTCATACCCACCAGTTCCGATGTTCTATTAACCTTAAGAGTACCAGAAAGCCAATAATTGCATAGGATCGTCCATAGTAGCAGGCTTCCCTCTTGCCGATTAGAAATAATCTATACCGGAGGTGGCACGAGGTAGGAGAGCGTACAGGCTCTTTCACGGACGTTGGCCGCAGAGACAACTGTTTTTTTTGTTATTTTGTCTCTATGGTAAAAAAAAATAAAACAAAAGAGTTGCTCACCGCTCTCTGGTGACGGGCTATCTTTAAAAAGAAAAATATTCAGATCTTTTTCAGCTTTCGACTAAGTTATACGAATAAAATACGTCTTAATTTTGAAACGAATTTTTCCTTGAATCTCTTTGCTAACAATTACCTTCCAAATCTTGTTCAGATCCATTTTACGCAAATCGATACTTTCCTGTTCCATCACTGGAAGAATGCAAGCGAATTGGTTTTTCGCTTTTTGCTGATCAAAGTTACTAAAATGACAATTGAAGGGAGTAGAAGCAGCGAGGAAAATAGCTGTATATAGGCGCAGCGAGTCCAAACTTTCGCGAGTGGTTAACACATGTGGCTGCAACAGCTCAAGGTTTTTATGAGTGCATCCAGACGACAGTGGAATGCATCGCAGAGCTAAGCAGTTCTACTTAGGCCTTTCCGAGAGGCAGTCTGCCTTAAGCAGTCGAACAGAAAAGATCTAAGGCGAATCAGAATAAAATAATATAGAAACTATTGCCGATTTTCCTGAATAAATATTATATAATAAATTAAATAGGGAGTTATTATTTGGCTTCCTACACAATGCATCAAAAATCCTACATTTAAAGTCAAAACGGTCTTTTCAGAAATAAAGAAAAATGTATTTAAATGAACTCATTATGTGAATTGTACTATTATGTTTGAGCTTACGTGTATGTCTTTGCAATGTGAGGTATTTTCCAATTTAAAAAATGTGATAATTTTTTATAACGTATTATACGATATAGGAATTTCATGATAAAATCTAGAGTTATTCGGCTTTAACGGTTGCATCTAACGGTTTCATTTTATTAATACCTCTGAAGATCATGTTTATATTACTCATATAAAATTTTAGTAGACTGTTCGAGAAATAAAAATTGTTCATAGGATGTTGCGTTTAATGATAGTTAAATATTGCAGTTGAGTATAAAATTTTAAAAATTCAAACAGCTTTCTTGAAATGGACAAGGCCAACAAGTATGAATTTATAACAGAAATTACTTTGATCTTTTATTGAATATTTCCTTACGTATCGTTTCTTGATAGTTTCATTGGTTTTATTTTACAAACTGGAATCCTTATGTAGGACTACAGTACATATAATATATACTGATGCATTATAGTATATAATGATGTTCTCTCAAGCCAAACGGTTCAGTTACAGAAAACTGATACCCGTTAGTGGAATCAGAACATAAATACAATTTTTCCATCTTTACGTTAGCCTAACGAAGACAATGATTTCTTTCAGGTTCTTATTACCGTTAGTAGTACTTGCACTACTAGTGATAAGTAATACTTCAGGTAAAGATAAATAAGGTATTTCACTAATGATTTAAAATTTTAAATTAAATTTCAAATTTATATTTTTAACTTTCCTTTTATAAGTAAAAAGTTATAGAAATTCAAAAAAGGAAATAAATTTGTTAAGAAATAAACGCAAGTGTGTTTTGTATTTAATAAAGAAACATAAAAATCTTTTATTTCATCTATCTACAAGCCAAATTTTTGAATTTCTAAAATATTAAAAATTTTAAGTAAAATTACAAGTAAATTGCAATTAAAGTAGAAAAATGTATTTATAACTTTTAATTTACATTAGTTTAGATAGGGTTCATTTAGTAAACTCAGCACGAATGATTCCTCAAAACATTAGATTTTCAAGTATGCAATCGCAGCTTGATATTCGAGTAACTAAAATTCTATTTAATTTGCATCTAATAAATCTAAATGGAGAATCTAATGTTTAATAGTCGAGCCATCCGAAGAATCATGAATGCCTGGTCTACTAAATAAAATCCTCCCGTGAAAAATTCAAAATTCAAATTAATATTTCGAATTTTACTGTAGATAAATGTCAAAATAATTGTTTTTTTAATTTGTTTTCTTGTAATTGCAGCTCAATTCCCCCCACAAAAAACAATACAACAAGGAACACATTTTGAAGCAGGAAATTACGGTGAAAATATCGGCAACGTAGCTAATTCTCAGAATTCAAAACATGGTAATTTAAAAATCAAAATACCTGCATAATGATAACCATCATAAGATTTTCTAATTTACTAATACTTATTTCATGCACTTCAATTTCGAATTATTGGCTTGTACTAATACAAATTTATTTTTATACAATTATTGCATACAAATTAATAAAATGTGACAAAAATATTTTATTTTGAATTTCTTTACTTTTATGAATATACACAAATTGTTGAATACATTAATAAATATTTTTACTCAATGTTTAAGTTATGTTTTTTTATTTCTTATCCTCAAAAATTTTTACCTTAATATTGAAAGCCTAAATTGAAACGAAATACTATTCCTAAAATACATCTTGATACAATCGATTATATAACAATTATAATCGTTACGTAAAAAATAATATTTTTAGAAGCATGAGAATTTTATTTTTGGAAAAAAATTTTCTTCTAATAATTTTAGAAATTATCTTGAAATTTTGTTTTTTGACAAAACTTTGACAAAAGTTTAACTACCAAGCTATCGATTCTGAAAAAGATTGCAGCTTTAAAGTAAATTTTAATAAAACAAAGTTAATAACAATGTTCTCGTTGCATTTATTATTGTGGGACTTATGCGAATTACTATAAGTCAATTATCGCAATACTCTTACTATAATAAAGGCACAAATGATGTTTTTATTATTGCGATCTCGCATAAGAATAAGCACCCGCACAGTAATCGGAGCATCCGCAGAAGCACCTTCGCTTACTCTATACTATATTTCTCAAAAAATATGAATAACACATTGCAAATATATAAAAACTTATTATATTATTGTACGTTAATTTTACATTTTTTAATAAACAATATGAATCATTTATACTCTGTTATATTTGATTAAGAAAAATCATTACGTTAGATCATACTATGAGTCATCCCACGAATAAAAATATTCCAGATTCCTAATAAAACTATTATTGAGCTGATCTTATAGAAAATAAAAACGTATTTTAGAAAAAAATCTGCACAAAATGCTGCGCATTAGTCACTTCGGGTTCCGCTTAGAGGATATAAATCACTATTAATATAAAAATTGAAAAATTTAAATTGCAAATCTATTTTTCGAATTTTGCGTTATATGAATTTCAGATCAAGTTTACTTTTAATTCGTTCTTTTTCACCTCAGCATCATTTCAAACTGATCGCTGGCAAAGAGTAGTACAACAAGGTCCAGTCTTTCTAGCAAATAATCATGGTCAGATTACTGGCAGCGTAGTAAACTCCCAGAATACACACAATGGTAACGTCGAAAACAAAGGAAACGCAGTCGGTTAAATTGATACCTATCAGAAGATTTTTTCATTTGCAGTACAACAAAATACAATCTTCCATGCAAGTGGTAATGGTTCACATATTGGCAACATAGGAGACTCTCAGCGTACGGAGGGGGGTGACTTACAAAACACCGGACACTCAGTCGGTTAAATTGAAAACTATCAGAAGAATTTTTATTTTGTTAATACTTATTCTATGATCTTCAGTTTAAAATTATTGAGTTACTTATACTAAAAAATAAAATGGTTTTTCTACAATCATGCATAAATTAAAAATAATAAAGTGATTAAAAATTATTTATTATATATTTATAGGAAATCCTTACTTCTCCTAAAATATCATTTATTCTGCTATATTTACTAATAAATATCCCTTTTCTGTAAGTTTGACGTATAAAACAGGCAAAAACAAATTTATTTCAAACTTCAGAAATTGTATTAGCGTTATTTTACATGCCTCAATAACTTTTACAAACACACACACACACACACGCGCGCGCACGCACGCACGCACACGCACACACACACACTCTGGAGGCGATTAGAATAAAAAGTGCAATGACTGTTTTTTATAATGTTAAGCACATTAAAATTTAATAACAGCTGATCGTACAATTCTGTTACTGCATCACCTGTCGTAGATGGTAAAGACTTGCAGATATCAATGATCGGTCATGACCCTGAAAGTTGTATAGTATACGAAAAAAATTGTGGGAATTTTATGCTTCCACTACGTTTATGAATTGATTTTCTACCACAGGACAGAAGATATTTCGACAACGTGTGAAACCTTTCTTCTCCCATAAACTTTGGCAGATAGAAGCAGTTATAGGAGGAAAATGCTCTCACAAGAAAAAGCTTTGGACCCTTACGCATGAGGCAATGATTCCACGCTGTTGGAGCTGAGCACTTACACTCTAACGTGAATTTGTAGTAATTGCTAACAAATGGTGCGTAGTACTCGTCAAGCCGATAAACACGCATCACTCCAGATTAGAAAAATGCGCTGATACCAGCAAAAGAAAAACGCCAACACTAAATTTACCTATATTGATGCAGATCAGCGAAGTATATTGAGAAAAAAAATTCATATTGTTACAACTAAATTTTTTTCTGAGTATAGCAATTTGATACTGTAAAACACGTACTGCTGAAGTGGTTCATATATCTTATTTCTGAAAACACGATATTTTCGCAATATTGATGATATTTAACTCATCTATAATGGCATTTTAAAAAAACATGTAGAAAAACTGTAAATAATTTATAAAACTAAATAAGATACTTTTAAAGGTTTGCCGTTATTACCTTTGATTTGTCATTGTTTTCATGACTTAATACGAGGGTGCGCGGGTTAGTGCGCAAAGTATGCAGGAGGGCTAAGACCCCTGCTCTATATATATATATATATATTAAACGTTTTATATATTATATTAACTTGAATAAATATTATAATTGACACTTTTATTTAGGACCAAAATTATGTTTAATCAATTAAATATCTTATTGCAATTTAGTGATCTAGAGGCTGTCCGAGCCATATCATACATACTTTAGTCTTGATGACATTAAACTAATTGTGTACTTTTCATTATTATTCATTATTTGTGCTATTAAAAAACTGCAATGCAACTGCAAAAAGTAGTTATTTATAATAAAATATTTATTAATAATCTGTTAAAAACAATCTCTTAAGAACTATTTGCATTAATTAAAAATATGAACAAAAATGCACATACTGAAAAAACCTAGCTTAGTGGCAATTTCAACTAATATCAGAATGTCAAGTTTTCTGATAAATAAATGTCAAAATGGCTCCAATTTTGTTCTTCTTATCATATTAAAGTTGAACAAACCTGTATGCAAATTGCAAAGTCTCAAATCTCTTATATATCTATCTATACAGATAGTAGAGACTCTATAGTTTCTATCTATTATAGATCCAGAAATATGAGCAAAAATGTAATATTTTGACAAACTTCTTGCTCTTGGGACTTGCTGATATATTTCAAGGACTTGGAGCACTATAACTTCATTTTTATTGTTGATAAAGTTAAATTACACTTATCTGTAAACTTTTAAGTCTATATCTTCAATAGATAAAAAGATATTACTTAAAATGTTAAATTTTATCTCTCTGTTGAACTTACTTTTGAACAAACCTCAGGTTTATGAAGCTCAGCAGTGTCATAATTAAGTATTCAAAAAACAAATAAAATTACCTCTCTGATTAATTAATAGTACATTTCGATACGGGTATGCAAGGTGGTTATTTGCCTCGTGAGACGTTCTTCGCCCAAACGAAGAGAGTACAGCTCTTTTGGAATGTTCAAGGAAATCAAGTATTAATATTATTACCACAAATTTTCTTTAGGTTTTGCTGTAATCCTTGTTCGCTTCGTTTTTACTTTGCAAGCTTGATATCGTACACAGAAACATAATATAGGTATAAAAGAGAACAAGTTAAAAAATCAATTAAAGCAAGCATCATCTCTGTTAGTACTTTTGCGATAGTAGCGTTACAAGTTTTTCGTATATAAAGATGGTTTCTCGACTGAAACTCTTCAGTTATAGAAAGCTGATCACGCTAGCAGAAACACACCATAGATACCATTTCTCTATCTTTACGTTAGTCTAACGAAGACAATGATTTCCTTCAAGTTCTTATTGCCGTTAGTAGTACTTGTACTACTAGCGATAAGTCATACTTCAGGTAATTAAGATATTTCACCAATGATTTGTAGAATATATAAATATTGCGTTTAGCATGAATTTAATTTCTAAAAGAATAAGAACTTAAACTAAATTTGAAATCTATATTTTTATATAATTTTTTTTCTGTTTCCATAACATTGGCCCAAAAATAATTTTACCGGGAAGCTAGAATATTCGTACCCGTGAAAAGACTTATTTATTAGTGTCGTACTTATAATAAAATAAATAAAGTCCATCGGAGTATGGTCTTTTGCTCCGAGTGTACGTTAGTGGCTTGTTGCGCCGCCATAGCGCCTGCAGTTAACGGCGCATCAAAGCAGAGGACCATACGCCGCCGGTTTTTCTTTATTTATTTAATCATACTTATCAAATTAATACTGTTACTGTAGAAGTCTTTACACGTATACAAATATTCCATCTTCCTAATAAAACTATTGTTAAATTGTTTTGATAGAAAATAAAAACGTATTATGAAAAAGAAAATTTGCACGAAATGTTGCGCATTGGCCCCTTGCGTTCCGCTTAGGGGTTCCCATAGAACGTTCTTAATATCAAAAGTGAAAATTTTAAATTTCAAATCTATTTTTCGAAGTTTGCATTATATAAATTTCAGAATAAGTTTACTTATAATTCGTTCTTTTTTACCTCAGCATCATCTCAATCTGATCGCAGTCAAAGTGGAACACAACAAGATTCAAAATTTATTGCAAGTGGTGATCGTTCGCATATTGGCAACGTAGGAAACTCTCAAATTACAGGGGGTGGTAACCTAGAAAACGCCGGACACTCAGTCGGTTAAATTAAAAACTATCAGAAGAATCTTTAATTTTATAATACTTATTCTATGTTCTTCAGTTTCAAATTATTGAGTACTAATACTAAAAAAAATTTGTTTTTCTACAATCATGCATACATTAAAAGTAATAAAGTGTTTAAAAGTTATTTATTATTTATTTCTTTACTTCTCCAAAAATACCATTCATTCTGCTACATTTACCAATAAATATAATAAATTTATTTCAAACTTCAGAAATTGCGTTAGCCTAATTTTACATGCCTCTTCAGTAATATTTTACGACAATCTGCTTGACAAGGGGCACCTCAGCTTTACCGTGACAATTCATTAATTGTTACAGAAAAATTTTCTCCATGTAGATACATTTACCGAAAAAGGAAACTAAAGAAAACAAGGTTTTGTCTACCTTTTTTAGTACTAGAAAATCGTATCTCAAAAAGTTATATCAGTTCAAAGTTCAATAGCAAACATGCAGCGCAAAATCCTTGTGAGCTATAGTTTCGATTTAGAAAGTAGATGATAAAGCATTTTCTCTAATTTAATTCGGTATCTTATTATTTGTGTTTAAAGAATAGCTTATCTTTTTACAAGTACTTATCTTCTTTCTTAAACTGAACTTTGAAATATGTACAACTTGAGCATTTTTAACCACCTATCTTCCTATTTTGATATCTAAAAATATATTCTAAAGTTTGATCCAAATCTGTGATTCAGAAACCTGCTGGCACTCTCCTAATTAGGAGGAAGAAGCTGTGCCTTTTATCCTCCGGATCTCGTTAATTTTTTATTGATTTATCAAATATAATTCCGTAACAATACAATAATTTCGATCTCTTATATATTATTATTTATCGTTGACAATGTACGCATGTACGCACCCCTACAAACAAATACACACTCACACACAGACTCACTCACACATACGCTAAATGGACACACACACACACACACTTACATAACCATAAACAAACACGGATACATTAACTAGGATCTACATTTCAATATATTTTTTTGTCTTTCTGAAGGCGATTAAAAATAAAAGTGTATTGACTGGTTTTTTAGAATGCTAAACACATTAAAATTTAATAGCAGCTGATCATACAATTCTGCTACTGCATCTACTGTCGTAGATGGTAAAGACTTGCAGATGCCAATGATCGGCCGTGATCCTGAATATAAAGTTGTATAGTGCACGGAAAATATTGTAGGAGCTTTATGCTTCCACTACGTTAATGAATTGATTTTCTACCATAGGACAGAAAATATTTCGACAACGTGAGAAACTTTTTTTTCTCTCATAAACTTGTGGCAGATAGAAGCAGTTGTTGTAGGAGGAAAGTGCTCCCACAAGAAAAAGCTTTGGACCCTTATGCATGAGGCAATGATTCCACGCTGTTGGAGCTGAGCGTCACTTACACTCTAACATAAAATTCTAATAATTGCTAACAAAGGATACGTAGCAGTCCTCAAGACCACGTACTCATGCAGATAGATCAGTCTTCTGCAGATCAAAGAATTGACACTTATGACGTAAGAAGAAGTGTGTAGAAATAGATAAACACGCATCACTCCAAATTAGAAAAATGCGCTTATTCCAGCAAAATAAACACGCTGACGCTAAGTTTACCTATGTTGATGCAGATCGGGGAAGTACACTGACTATGAGAGAGCCAGGGTTCCGAATCACGAATTTTGCTCAAAGTTTGGAATATGTTTTCGGACGTTAAAATATATAGGAAACCGAAATTTTAGACCCTAACATTTTAGAAAACTCAAGTTATTCATATTTTTAGTTTTATTTTAAGGAAATATTGAAATAAACGCTATTTTTCAAACCTTTTTTATCTAGCATAGGAAATACTAATCCGTATAAAATAGTATGATATTCTACATGAACAAAAACAAATTTCTGCATCGGTCACAGATCCAGAAATGCATTTTTTCACTTGTTATTGTTATTGGTATTATACCATATGTATAATAATAAATGTACTACGTACCTATTATCTTCTGTATAATTGATAAAAAAAGTAATATATTAAGTAACAGAATAGTAACAAAGAAAGAAAAAATAGAAATATTTTACTCAGCACCGACTATTAAAAATATTAACTTGAGTAGCAAAGCATAAAAATTGAACATAAATTAATGAAATTCCAAACCGATAAAGGTATACATTAGTATAATCATTTGATATTTAATTTTAATACTAATTAATGTTTTTTGACTTTACTGATGATAAAGATGTACATTGTACACTCTCTCTCTCTCTCTCTCTCTCTCTCTCTCTCTCTCTCTCTCTCTCTCTCTCCCTCTCCCTCCCCCCCTCCCTCCCCTTCTCCATCAC